>PVHY01003430.1:7349-108093 GCA_004024945.1 Uropsilus gracilis
AAAAAAAAAAAAAAAAAAAAAAAAAAAAAAAAAAAAAAAAAAAAAAAAAAAAAAAAAAAAAAAAAAAAAAAAAAAAAAAAAAAAAAAAAAAAAAAAAAAAAAAAAAAAAAAAAAAAAAAAAAAAAAAAAAAAAAAAAAAAAAAAAAAAAAAAAAAAAAAAAAAAAAAAAAGATACTTAATGGTAATAGAGAGGATGCTCTCCCTTATAAGTTTGGAAAAAAGATAAACATGACATCCAATCTGATAATTTCTCTTCAACACTCTATTGAAAAAATTAGCTAAGGATATTTGCAATAAAAAGAACTAAATGACAACCAGATTGGAAAAGAAGTAGACTATCTCGATTTGTAGATGCTAGTTGGCGTTGGCAGGAAATTCTAAGGCATCTACTAACATGCTATTAGAACCAATGTTATTTCAAAAATTTGTGAAATATGCCCTATACATCAATCAACCATACTTCCCCCTCCTTCCCTCCCTCCCCTCACTCTCCCCCATCCCTATTTCCCACAGTAATAATATGAAATATTATCAACCATACTTTTGTAAAGTACATTTTACACTTTGAAACTAAGTGAAGAAAGAAATTCTATTAGCAATATAATCAAAGATAATAAAATAATTAGGAGCGAATATTATTAAGGAGGTACAAAACTTGTAGTCTAAAAGTCCTCAAAATTTGCTTTAAAATATGTTTTAATTATCTCAATAAATGGGAAAATCCCTATTTATGGGTGAGAAGACTAAGGTGGCAATACTGTTCAACTATCTTCTTTTTATAAATTGACATTCAAAAATGCATACAGACTAGCAAGGGCCCTAAAATAGTCAGGAAAATGTTGAGAGAGATAAAAGGAATGAACTTATATGACTCACCCTTCTCATTTTAAAGCACTATCCAGCAACAGTATTCAAAAATATATGCTATTGTATAAGGATAAAATATAAAACAATGGGATATAATTTAAAATCAAATTCTAACCCTTAAATCTATGATGACTATTTTTTATTCAGTGCTAAGATCTTTCCATGGGGAAGAGTCTTTTTGTGGGTCTGATAAGATAATGCCTACCTGGAGTACGGCAAGTTAGAGTGGACCAATCAATCAGATACTAAGCCTAAAGAATGTAATGGACCAAGCCACTGACTTCTTTCAAATTAAATAAAACCAGGACACTTGATTGCCCCAGCTCAAAAAGCATGTATCAATAGGGCCAACAAGACCTAAGCATGGCAGAGACTGATGCATATCTTCCAGCTTTGATGGGGAAGGGGAGGTTGATAAGTGAAATGCTTTGCTTGTAAGATTGGTACTGTGAACAAGGGTCAAACGTTTGGGTAAATTATAATATCTGATGATTAAGAAAGCTATCTAGTCAGCAGACACATCCCCACTAAAGCCAAAAAAATCCAAATGACTTGTTTTCCATTTTAATCCTGCCCCTTCTAGTCCTCCTGATTGATACTGTATATGGATGGCAATCCCATTAATAAAACAAGGCTAGACTCTAGAAACTGTTGAACTAATCTGCCACTAGCAATTTATTCCATGACTATCTGCCTCTTCTTCATCAATTTTGTCACCACCAGGAACTCTGTTTCTATGCTGTTACCTCTACACAGCATCTTTTCAGCAATATCACTGAAATAACTAGACATTTAATTGTAAAAGGATGAAATTGGACACTTTCTTCTTACTATACTAAAATTAACAAATGGATCAAAGACTAACATGTAAGAGCTAAAATTATAAAACCCTTAGAAGATATCTTAAAGGTTAATCATCATGATCTTGAATTAGGCTATGGTTCTTAGATATAAAAGCAAGAGTTATAAAAGGAAAAATAAACTCTTTAGTTTGAAAGATGCTATCAAAATTTTTTAAATATATACAAAATGGAAGAAATAACTACAAATCTTTTTTTTGATAAGGGACATCTTTCATACAACTCAAGTTTTGTTTGTTCTTTTAATATTTAACTTTTAGGAATTTACAAAAAAAAAATGACTAAGTATTTTGCCAAACATTCAAACAACTATGAAGCACATGAAAAGATATTCGACATTATTAATTACCAGTGAAATACAAATTAAAACCATAAGCTACTATGTTATTTCACTAGGATGACTAGAAAAAAAATTCAAATAATAGAAATCATTGACAAGGATGAAAAAATCAAAACCCTCATTTGTAGCTGGTAGAAATGAAAAATGATGCAGAAAGTTTGGCAAGGTATTGACAGTTTTTTTAAACAATTCAACTTAAAGTTAGCCTCTGATTCAGTAGTTCATCTCCCAGTGAACTCTACTCTCAAGAGAATGAAATATGTACAACAAAAACTTTTATACTAATGTTTATAGCAGCCTTGTGAACTACACTAAAAATTGGGAATAACTCAAATACTTGTTCATTAAAAATTTTAAATTTAGTATAATCATAGGAGGGAGTATTGTTAGATCATAAAAATCATAAGAAGTCAATTACAAAAGGCCACATCATATATAATTTCATTAGAATTATCTGGAATTGGTTTATCTATAAATAAAGGCCTATACTAATAGTTATTTAGATCCATAGTAGGGAGACATAAAGGAGGTGATAGCTAATAGTATGGGCATTTCTTTTTAAGGTGAGAAAATATTATAAAATAGACTGGTTATAGTTAAACATTCCTGTGAATAGATGAAAAACATTTAATGGTCATGGTAAGTGGGTGAATTACATGGTTTGCGAGTTATATCTTGATAAAGCTGCTGTATAATTATCTAAGAAGAGGATTTAGGCAGAGGTTAAGCAAATGGAGTTAGCGTATTTGAATAGCTGATGAATTTAGCATAGTTTGGAATTCAATGACTTTCTGCAGCTCAGAAGAATCAAAGGGGGAAGGAATTAAGTGAATTTAATTAGTGCCATTTTCATTCACTTAAGGGATGTTAGATTTTGATAATTAATAGGAAAGAGATTGGGAACAGGAGACTTGTTTATCAGCTTATGACTCTTAGAACAGTAGTGATCCTGGGATTTGGGGTTCCTTGATGAGTAAAGAGGACCCAGGGACATAAAGAGCTTCAGGAAAGAACAGGAGCTCTCTACCTAGGCCTGACAAGATGGTTCTGAAACTGGGTGGGAAAACAGACAAAATGGGGTGCTTACCCAAACTTACAGAGGGGAGCAACTGGCCCTCTAAGGCCAGCCACACACCAGATTCTTCCCAGCCTGGAGCGTACAGTAGCAAGACCACATAAACCTTTTAAGAGGGAGGCAGAAACAAATTGACTTAATAAAAGACAAATTAGTAAGAGTCACTGAGGGGTACAGGAAACCTTTTTTGGTAATCTTATCACACCATCCAGTCTCTAGTCCAAATGGCACATGGCTACAACAACCATGTGCGGCCACAAAATGCCAACTGCCCCACCATAAGCTGGATGAAGGAGTTAAGATGGCACTACCGCTCCTTCTTCAAAGACTCAGCTCCACTAACTTCAAGCCAGAAGAAGCCAAGATGGCTTCATCAATCCTTCTCCAAAAGTAGGAGATTCAGATACAATGAGGAAGAATAGAATGGCATCATCAATTCTTCTCCAAAAGGCACAGCTCGAGCATTCTTTCAGCTCCATCTCCAAAGTGGCCTGGCATCAGCAAAATTCACTTGATGCGACAACACAGCAAGCACTTCAGATGTCTCATGTTGAAAATGGCAACACAGCAAACTCTCCTCAGTTCCCCAGAAGACTTTCAAGCATCACAGTTTTAAAATTATACCAAGTTTTCAAGCACCACATTTCCAAGACAGCTTACACAGGTCACAAGCTTCTCCAACCCGCTTCCCTGGGCTCCTCATTGGCCTGGGCTGGGAATGGAAGCCCACAACTTGGCTCCCTTCCCTCCCTGCTGTTTCACATGGCAGCAGCAGCTCTGAGGCCTCCAGCCTCATTGCTGCTCCTCTTTGCTTCTTACTTCTCCATTCTCTTCTCTACCCTTCTCTCTCCCTTTCCTCTTCCTCTCTCTTCTTCCATGTCTTTTATTCTGTGTCCCCTCCCTGATCCTTTAATCCTCTTTTCTCTTGAGAAGCCTAACTTCCCTTCTCCAAATCTCCACCCACCAATGCTAACATTATAGTTATTTTAATTCATTAACACCAGTACTGGGGGCCACAGCCCCCTAACAGTTCCAGAAAAGGCCAGACTGTGATCCCTACTTTTTTAAACTTATTTACACAACCACCACTGCCTTTTCCTATAATTACCTCCCTATCAAGTATTAATAGATTGCAGTATTTGTGTGGTCTTGTGTATTGAGTCTTATTTCCTCCTGAGTGTTAGATAAACAAAACTGTCCACATTGCTTCTCTTTCCTATTTGTGTCTCCAGTTTGCTGGACATTTCCATTAACATTAACTTGTAAGACATAGACTGTCTCCGGTTTACATTTCTCTTGAATTTAGTAATATTTGGGCAGTGGCTCATGCTGGAAATCTATGGTATGTATAATGCACTTTGAAATGCTCTGGTCAATGTCTGGGATAGAAGATCTTCTATGAGCAGGGGCCTCTGGGTGCCCTGGGAAAATTACTAACTCATGCCAGGCTCTCGGTCAGTGCATGGTGATCAGAACTGAGATAGTTTCAAATGCATGCCAAGAAGAGTGGGGCAGTTGTTTGGGGGCAAGCAGGGCCAGTGTGAACAGGAGTCTCTGTCATATCACAGCTTATATCACAGCTGCATCAGGGAAACCTGACCATGTACCCTTGGGTGCAATAACCACACAGCTTCAAGCCTAAGCCCCTTGCTGAGTTTACTTTTTATGAAACACTGAACTTACCTGTCACTGCAGGAATCTGTATATGAGATATTTTACTTCGTGTTATTTTTTGAATGCTAATTTTGTCTCCTATTGTGATGTCTTGAACTGCATAGCTATGGGCATTCTAAAAATCAATCCATCAATGAATAAAATTGCTGAATTTTTTTAACCAAAATTGCTTTTATAATTAAAGGATATGTATTTTGTCTCAAAAGTTTCCAAACCATGGAAAGAGCCTGTGGAGTAAGCGGGGACATGAATTGCTTTTTGCCCACCAAGTAAATAGTATAAATGACAAATGGATAGAGTAATTTATTATTATTTTAATTTATTTATCTATTTATTTTTGGAAACTAGTTCTCACTGTATTTCTGGGGTAGTCCTGATCCTGTAGACTCAAACGATCCCCAGCCTCAGCCTCCCAGGTAGCTGGGATTACAGGAGCCCACCACGGTGCCCGGCTGTTTTTCGAGACCAGGTCTCAGTACGTTGCCTGAGGTAGTCTCGAGCCGCGAACTCAAGCATCTCCAAGTCTCTTGCCTCCCAGCACTTGGACAACAGGCACGCGCCACCACACCCAGCTAGAGTAATTCGTTAGCAGTCAACTCTGAAATTCCAAATGTTCCTTGTGACTGAGAATCCAAATGATCAGCATCCTTTCTCAGTGCTAATATAGGAGGATAATTAAACTTACCTCTTTATAGCACTCGCTGTCAACTACTGGGACTCTGCTGCTGGCAGACAGCGCAGTTTAAAGGCAGGGTGATTTTCCTCAAGGCTTTTATTTTTTATTTATTTTTTTTCCCTATATCCCTTACAAATGAAATGCACAACTATGAACAGGAGGGAAAAGGGGGAAGGGAGGGGGGGGGCAAACCCTTGAGATTACAAAGTTGTGAAATTTATATATAAAAAAAATAAAAAATAAAATAAAAAAAAATAAAGGCAGGGTGACAGTGGTGTGAGACACATTTTGAATGGAGTCCTAGCTGCATCATTTACTTTCTCAATGAACTTTTCTGGATCTCAGCTCATCAGTAAGAAATAGGGAAATGGAATCTTTTGCATAAAATAATTTTTTGAATCAAGCAGGAAAGAGACACTAATGCTTTGTGTACAATCCTTGGCTAGTGTAAAACATTTGTTCAATATCACCTTTATTATGTCTGGAAAAGGGGAAAAAAGTGCCTACTCAGTGAACAAAATGTTACTCACATAACTGTAATAGTTTGTGAGAGGTGACAGGCCCAGAGAGAGAACACTTAATCTGCTCACCTTTACTTTGCTTTAACTAATAATTTTGATTATGGAGCATGTTCACTTCTCATTAAATATATAAAAATACAGAAGAAACACAACTATTTTTATTTTTTATTATTTATTTATTTATGTATTTATTTTGGAGACTAGGTCTCGCTATTTTTGCCCATAGAACTGCAGGCTCTCGTTGCCTGAGATTCCACAGACTCAAACAATCCCCAGCCTCAGCTTCCCAGGTAGCTGGGATTACAGGCTCGCATCACCACACCCAGCTATTTTTTTGGAACTAGGTCTCACTACCGGCCCCAGGCGGGACTCGAACCGCAATCCCTAGCACCAGCTGCTTCATAGGCTGAAATTTACAGGCACGAGCCACTGTGCCCGGCAGAAACACAAGAGCTTTTAAAGCAGCATTTATAGACTGCCACTGTTCCCTTTTCTGTCGAAAACTCCCAGCAGCTTCTCTGTCTCTCTTTCTCTCTCTCTTTCTCTCCCTCTCTTCTCCCCTCCCTCTCTGATGTGTTTTATAGTTTTTCTTTTCTTAATTTATGACTATTTTTCAGGGAAGTTTTAGCTGCACAGCAAAATTAAGATAAATACAGAGATTTTTCCACATACCCCCTGACCCATGCATGCATGATCTGCCTCCTTATCGACAACTCCCCAAGAGAGTGGAGGTTTTATATTTGTCACCATCGATGAACTTACGCTATCACTTCACAATCACCCACAATCTATAATTTATATTAAGAT
The DNA here is from genome assembly GCA_004024945.1 of Uropsilus gracilis. Lineage (NCBI taxonomy): Eukaryota > Metazoa > Chordata > Mammalia > Eulipotyphla > Talpidae > Uropsilus > Uropsilus gracilis. Next base: position 14,170 of record PVHY01003430.1, read on the forward strand.
TTACCTTGGTGTCCATTCTATGGCTTTTGATATTGTGTCATGCAATATAGTTGTTATTATGTTATCATATGCTGTATTTTTCACTACTCTACATATCCTCTGTGCCCCGATGACGCATTCCTCCCCATGTCTCCAACCCCTGACAATCATTAATCATTTTGGCCTCTACAGTTTTCCCTTTTTCAGAATGCCCTGCTTTGGGAATTATATATTATGAACCATTTTCAATCTAACTTCTTTCAGTTAATACTGAGCAATTAAGTTCCCTCTAAATCTTTGTATACTTTCCTGACTCACTAATTTTTAAGGCTTTATGATATTCCATTGTCTGCATGAACCACACACAGTTTACTACTCCGTTTACTTACTAAAGAACATTTTGTTTGCTTCCAAGATTTGACAAATAAGAAAAATATGCTAAAACATTTTCATATTTTTGAGTCTGTATGTATGCTAAAAGTATGCTTAGTTTTTTTTAAAAGCCACCAAACAATTTTCTAAAGTAACTATACAATTTTTCATTCTCACCAGGCATGGAGGATAATTCCCGTTGCTTCAAACATTTGATTTTGTTAGTGTTCTATATGCTAGCCATTCGTATGCTTCTATGTAATGACAGTTCACTGTTGTTTTAATTTACATTTTCCTGATGATAGAGATATACAATGTGAATATTTTATAGTTTTGATGACACAATAACATGTTTCTTGCACTTTTATTTAGTAAATTTCTGAGATTGTTATAAAGTACACAACTTTTGCTTGTTTGTTCTTTAAAAAAATAGTTTTCATGTGGGTCATGGTACTATATATGGTTTAGGGTAAAGGTTCACACCTCTTCGCATGTATGTTATCACACCAGACCTACTGCCAGTGGCTCTCATAGTTTTCCACCACAGAACCTTGGGTTTCCTCTGCATTTTGCTCCACACCTCCATCCTCTCCCTCTGGTTGTCTCAAATCTAAAATCATATTTCTAAGGTTTTGAATTAATTTGTCTCTTCCTTTGCTTTGCTGCGTATATTTCTTATGAATGTAATCATCTGGTATTTGTCTTTCTCTTTCTGACTTATTTCACTTAGTGTAATCCCCTCCAGTTCTATCAATTTTATCACAAAAATGGCAAGATCTTTTTGTTTTTCTGAATAGCATTTCATTGCATATAGATGCAAATATTTTTAATTCATTCATTTGTCATTGGAGCCTTATGTTGTTAGCTGGTTAAATTCAAATAACATTACAATCAATAAAGGAGTGCATTTACCTTTCATTTTAAAAGTTTTATACACTTTGGATAGATAACTAGGAATTTAAATAGTTAGCTCATATGGTAGAGCTGACTCATATTTCTTAAAAAAATATTTTAAGAATATTAGTTTCCACTGGGGCTGGATTAGTCTAATTCTCACCAATAGTGTGTGAGGAAATCTTTATTTTTATAATCTTGCTAATTCTTATTTCAGGTCTTTTTGATATGGGCCAATCTCAAGGACATGAGATGGTATTTCATTGTGGTTTTGATTTGTATTTCCCTGAGATAAGGTATGATAGCTATTTTTTATGTGTCTGTTGGTCAGGGCAAAATGGGCACTAAATATAGTCTTTTAAAACTACTTCTAAAAAATAGTCAGGGAACCACAGAGTATGGTAATTGAAGATGCTGACTTTAGAATCAGGCAATCCTGAGGTCAAACACTTTCTCTACAAATTTCTGTGAATGAAGCTGTGTTGCTTTTATTTCTCTGAAGTTCTGTCTTCTCATATTAAAATATGCATAGCAAGTAATTCTATATTTTTAGGTTTCATGGGAGATTTAAATAAAATAGTGCATTAAGCATTTAGGATAATGACTTATTTATAGGACTTTCCCAACAAATAGCAGTCATTGTAATTATGATCATATTTAAATAAGCACATCTTATCTCTCATATTCACTGACTCTTCCTTCCCTCCAAGGACTTTTGCATTATTTAATTAACAACATAACAGCTATCATTTTACATGAAACCTTTTTATAATTTCAACTCTTTTAAAAACACAAGAAGTTTTCAAAATGGTAATTTACATCCTGCACATGTCAGGCAGTTATTTTACAATCATGGGTGCAAAGACCAGAAAAGGAAAGGGTTTTATTCTCATTGTCATTTATTCAGTGTGACATGCAGAAAAGGTAAGGTGAGGTCAGATCTCAGACTTCCTGGCTTCTATTGTTTGACTTATTTCATTAGATTTTTTATTTATATTTGCTACAGGAAAGACATGATTTTTACATATTTTTGTTGACTAAAACCAACCAATTGTGTAAAATTGGATAAAATATATTGTGTGAAATATATTCACATACACATGTATGCCATATCCATATAAATGAGTGAATAATGTAACCATTTGTCTTAGTACATTCAGTATGAAAATACTAAATTACATCACAAATTTAGGGAAATGACTTGCTACTAAGGATGAGTTGCCACTCCTCATCTTGGTCAGTAGGATAAGACTTCATTTATTTGTTATAGGGTCCAATAGCAGCAAACAAACACACAAAAAGTCTGGATTGAAGTTAAATATGGAAAGAGGAATTCATTATGAGAGGAGAGAGAAGACAAGAACTAAGTCCAAGAGTTCAATAATTGAGTGTTTTGTTTTTAATTTCCAGCTACAAAGCAAAAGAACTAGTCACCTTGAATTCATATCTAAAAGGGTTTATTTGCATAGTAGTCAGATTGGCAGTACATGGTTGGAAAAGTCCTCAAAAGTCTTGGGAATTGCTCACAACCAAAGACAAGGAAGCAAGATAAAGATTTCACTGGAGAGAAATCTGTTTTTGGCAAACAGATTAACCTCAAAGTAGATTGGTCAGTGATAAACATTTATCTTAACAATTCACAATGAGAAAGTTTCCTGGAAAAGTCACACATTGATCAGTTTGTCACTTTCTTCTAGAAAAGAGGATGTGGGAAACCTCATAATATCCACTAGTGTTCATTCATCTTAAATTTAATTTTTCCATCAAATTCTGCATTTTCTACTTAACACTGTTTAAATTGAGTTTATTGCTACATTCAATTAATGGACAGTCTCATCAGAATAGTCATACAAGTCATATTAATATCATGACTTCAGCACTCTTTCTCTGGACATGGAATAGAGTCATAGAGCATGGACTATGATACAAGAGAAATTTGACTGGTCTCATGCTAAATGAGCCTCTGCCAACTACTGAAAGAAAAACACAATTGCTCCTCTAAGATGACCCTAAAAGTTAAATAAAATGTAAAATATAAAAATTCTTGGTTTTCTGTACTATTAAAAGATATTAATATGCTAAGTGGGTGCCCTTGGGGAAATAAAAAAAATGTTTCTAGAACCTTAGTAATAAGAAATTGATTTTATACCTTGAAGCCAAATTGACTTTATTTGAAACTATAATAGTAAAAGTAATAATAAATTTTTTAATATATAGTAAGCATAAGGCATTGTTTTAAGGTTCTCTGTGTATTAATATGGTCCATGTTCACAGTAATCTTAAGAGGCAGATATTACCCTTATCCTCATTTTTCAAATGATAAAGTCTTATTACTTTAAAGTTCATAACATGCTCAACATTACACAGGCTTTTAAATGAATCTTCTTATTTACTTTACCATCTGTATCAGTTGGGGTAAATTAAGTTATTCTTTGATAACAATTAGTCTCCATAAAGTGGTATTTCTTTTTATGCATGCTTATCATAGGGTTAAAAGGAGACTTGTTTAAAAACTCTCCCTCTACTTACTGGTTTAAGACCACTACCCTCTTAATTGGTTGCCACTACTTAGAAAAATGTGTAATAAATAATTTAATACCAATTAGAAGTGAGGCACATTATGTTAGCTAATATTTCACTGGACAAATCAAGGAAAAAAACTAGACATCCCAGGATGCAAAATATATATATTTAACCATGTTTCCTCAACAATACTGGTGATAAACCCTACTGAATTCAAAGTGAGATATCTCACACACACACACACACACACACACACACACACACATGTATATTGGATACACACACAAATTTCAAACAAAAGCATCATATATTATGCCAAAATACACCAGAAGTAAACAGGCAGATTGGTAATTTCAGTCAATATTAGCCTACCTCTCTCCCCCACTTCCCATCCCCCCGCTCTTTCTCTCTCATTCCCTTTCTATCTCCCTGCCTCTCTCTATCAAATTAACCAACTAACGTTTAATTGAGGCTTGGTTGTGCTAGTTACACTAAGTGTTTTTTTGTTTAGGAAAATTACTAAACTACTAATGCTGTATGTCTATTTTTTTTTTTTCAATATAAGTTTGGACAGGCTATGTGTCAAATTCCTAAATATGAAGCAGAGTAGCTCTACCATTAAACTGATTTTCAAACTGGTCTTTTGTTAGCACCATCCTGCTAAAAGAACATTATAAATCTAATTGTCAAAACTTGGCCTATGGGTAATCAAAAATATTAAAATAATGAACACATCTGTCTGATTACATCAATATAGAATTTTTATTCTCATTTACTTCTGTAACAAGTATTAATATGTTCTTACATTTATATGTAAGTATTTTTATATGGTATCCTCATAAATTATCTAGTAGTTTCAAGTTTCTAGTATTTTTTAAACTATTTTTAGGGAACATCCCCTTTTACGCTCTGTGAAAAGTTAATCATTCAATCAAATTTTTCAGAGAATTTAGGGGGAGAGTAAATTCTTATAATCTATGGAGGATTTCTTATTCCTATTTTCTACTTTAGAGTCTTTCTGAATACTCTGCTGTTAATTTTCTGCAGAAAATATCATTACGCATTCAGAAAATACCTAAGGGCAAACATATTCATCAACCCTTTATAAACCTCATGGATTATCACTTTAGCTTAACATAACAACATACCACAAACTGGATGACTTAAAAAAATCATTTTTATACAATTCTGAAATCTTGAAGTCTCTACCCTTGCTCTGTGAAGTCTCACTCCTTTAGACAATAGTCCTACTGGTTTAGGGCCCCACCCTTATAATCTCATTGAACTTCCATTACCTCCTGTAGCCTACTATTTCCACATGCAGTCTTGTAGAGGGTTGTGACCTCAGTATGTGAATTTTGGTAAGTGGTTATTGAGACAACTCCCCCTTCCTCTGATACCTCTTCCATTCAGTTCACTCAGACCCCTCTCTTTTTTTTATGTGTTAATCTGTGTTAAGTCCATTAGTCTCTTTCCTGTAGCAGCGTCCTTTCACGGGGTGAGGGACTGTGTTCTTGGAATACGGTGAGCCATCTGGTAGGTTTTCAGTCTTAACCTTGTGTTAGGCAGTCAGTCTATATTTATTTGTGGTCTGTCCATATTTTCCCATTGTTTTCTGTGTTGTTTTGCTGCTTCTTTACCTTATAGTTCTAGCATCTGGTTTAGGGGGCCTCAACCCCAAGCCATTGTCAGCAAAGAAGTTTCTCTGTATGTGCAGGCATATGTCAATGGCTGTTGCAGATCATCTACAGTCCCTCAGTTTGCAGCTTTGCTGTGGGGCCGATGCCATGACTCTGTAGTCTTCCTTGCCCATGGAATGGGAAGTGGTGTCTTGCTCTCTTAGATGGCAACTCAGAAATGAGGTTTTGGCACCTCCAGTTCCAGTGAGTGTGCAGGTGTGAATCCCTGACATCTTATCTCCATGGTTATTTTTCCAGTCCCACATGCACTGGTTCTCTCAATATTTCATCTCTTGTTTCCTGTTCAGATATATGGGCTGAATGTTAACTTGTTCCCTCACCCATTTTTAATGGGGTGTGTATTATTTGTGCTCTTCTTTTTCCTCCTGAGGACTAGTTATAGTGAGAATGAAATAGAAGGGAAAACCTACATCACCTGCCCTCAGCCCATGTGCTGGTACCTCCTGGTGTGGAATTGGGGTCCGAATGGCTGGACAGGCACAGTCTTAACCCACCTGGGGCCAGGGGCTTGGCCCTACCATGTCATGACCCTCCAGGCTGGCAGATGGCTGCCAGAAGCATGTGAATTTTAGAGGGTTAAAATTCAGTCAATATCATGCCACTTCATAAGAATCAAGAGAATTTTTAACTTATGACAACATGGCAACAATTAAGTGTCACTACACTGGGATACATCAGGAAACTATATATATATATATATATATATATTTACTTTCATTGCTCTTTGCTTTTAATTTTAACACAGTTAATAGGACTCATAAAGGCCCACAGATTCAAGAAGTAGTTCATGCTAGAGACAGAACTCTGGTCTTAGTTTGCTTAGATTGAGAGAATATAGAGAATTAGTTTGTTTAGATTGAGATAATTAGTTTGTTTACATTGAGAGAACATAAAGTTAATTTTTATGCCTTCTCCAAGGGGTGAGCAATATATTCCTGAATCTGTGGGAGCACATAGTTGAAGCACCTCACAGAGTATTGAAGAGCTTCACATTTCACCCAGAATTTCTCCAAACTGCATGTGAGTATATGGGATTCTCCATGAAAGGGGAATTGTCAGAGACTGCCGGTTGAGACCAGACAGGACTCATGACTGTGAAATGAAGAAAACTTCATTTTACTATATTATTTGGCTTCAAAACACTAAAGACAGAACTAACATGACAAATGTCCGGAGAGCAAAGAGCAGCTTCTCCATTCCTCCAATATTTACCTTAAGAAACATTTATTAGAAGTTACCAACAAGGTATGTGTAAATCCTCTGCCCACCATTATCTCACAGGAACTAATGTTTTACCCAAATTTTATTACTTTAGCTATTAGTCTTCCCTAGTTAAATAGTTGTAAGACATGCTTTTTGCCACCTTTTTCCCCCTTGCCTAAACCCTATAGAAGGTCTAGTAATTTACCTTAAACTTGTTACCAGCCATACTTCTGATAGCCCACAGTCTGACTGTATTAATCTCTCTCATTCATTCTTTCTTGCAACCCTGCACCCAACTTTTTACAGGGAATGCAGGCTGTGTTGGAACATTAACTTTGAAGATACTGTATACTTGCTGTTTTAAAGTATTTTCATAAATTTCAATACTGTCATTAGAACAAAGATCTTGTACAGTGGTGATACTATAGCTCATCAGTTCTGTGTGAGTTTATGAAGAGGGGTATACACAAATAATGTATACTATAATATATAATGGATATAGTATATACATAGTATATAATGTGAAACTGGGTGCCCTTCCACCTCCCTGGGTTGTGGCAGTTAACAAGGTGCCTCTCCCCCATGGGGCGGTGGCAGTTACCCCCTCCCCCCCTTGGGTGTGGCAGTTAAACTGCCAAAATTAGCAGTTGGAACAGGGGTTGGGGGGACCAGAAGCAGAGAGATAAAAAAGCAAGGAGCAGAGACTAGTGGAACAGAGAACTTTTGGGGAGAGGAGATAAAGAGAACTTCTGGGAGATGAGTAAAGAGAATGGAAGGTGGGTAAAGAATAGCCCAAATGACCAGGCTGGGCAAAAGACCCCAGGAAGGGTGAGCTGGAGGGGAAAAGGAGTCATGGTATCTTGCAGAAGAGTGTCCAGTGTGGAGAGGATGCTACGCACAGGTGATACGGACCTGGGGCTTGTAAGTTGGAGAAGTTTTGGCCTCCCTTTTTGTTGAGCCAATTTCAAATGCACCAAGTTTAATGCTGTGATAACTACACAGATATTTTACTTTATACTAATGGGGAAAACTGTATTTTTCTTTCTGCTCAATATACATATTTTTTTAATTTCTATTAAAAATATTTTCATTTCTATTAAAGACAAGATATTAGAATGTTACACTCCAAAAACAAAACAAATTAAAAAGCCCTATCTTGAAGTCACAGAAATTAAATTTTTTTTCCTCAATCTCCAAAAATTAACCAGGAAAGAATGATAATTCAACTTTCATAAGATGGTTTGGGATAGAAGTAGAATAGAAATAAAACATTTAAAAAGAATATAGGAAGTATAAGTAACTTGCATGCTTTTTACTTCCTTTGAAATGTAGAATTTCTAGGGTCTGGCTCTGAGTCTTTACAGAGAAACTACTGAAATATAGAGGTAAATAAGGACAAAACAAATTCACTCAACTGTACCCCACTGTTCTATTAAGTATGGAGGGTCCCCCATAGTGGTTTCCAATCTTAGGTCAGCTAAGATGGCGCTTAAGTGAAGATGTTTGAACTCCCTTAAACAGTGGACTCAAAGTGAAACTGGGTGCCCCTCCCCCCCTTGGGTTGTAGCAGTTACCCCCCCCCCCTTGGGTTGTGGCAGTTAACCCCTCCCCCACCCTTCTTGTTCATAAATCCTGTTGTTAAACTGCATTTTGAATGACAACTGCTACTCACTGGTGAAGCAGACCTGTGGCTAATTGCTTTTCAGTGGCGTTGTCCCCATACTCTCCCTAACACTCATCTCCACCTCTATCACAAACCTAGCAGCCATAGAAGAGTGAGTTCTCTGAACAAAAATCAGGATACATTCTAGAATGAGAATGTATATAAAGCAGGGGTGGTAGGAGGTGAAGGTCAAGCCTTGACAAGGTCCAGAACAGACATCAAAGAATGATCCAGTCCTTCTACAAATGGTAGGAGTGCAAGCACTGACACACCTTTTGTTTATTTTTTAAGGTTAAACAAGCCTGAAACATTTAAATGGATTTACTCAATATCTGGGAAGAGATATACACCAAATATTTCACTAAAGAAAAAGAATATATGAAAAATCTTTAATGGCTCCCAGGAGCACTAAGAATCAGGGTCATTTTTTTTTTTTTTAATGAGAAGGACACAAGTAAGTTAAAGATAGGTATAGATATTACAATATCATTATTACAAAATATAAACCTTGCAACATATTATTTACTCATATGTGTGATTTAAAAGCTTCAAATACCACAGGAATGATAACCATCAAATCCAGTGTACTGATTATTATTTCTGGGAATGTATAATAGGGAATAAGATAGAAGAGATGTTCACAGAGAATGTCAACTATCTCTGTAATGGCTGACTTTAAATTTTTTTTTGTAGATATATATATATATATATATATATGTATATATATATATATATATATACTACATTATTGTGTACCAATGGGTTTTCCCATTTCCCTAACACCTGTTAACCATCTTGCTCTTTTATATCCTCTGCCTCCCTGCCTTCATCCTCCTCCTCTTTTGCTCCACTGTTCAGCATTGGTTGTTTCTAATTTTTATTATTTGTTTGTTTGTTTTTCCCTATATCTGTCATATATCATATATTTCTCAAGGTCCAACAGTTTAATGTTACTAAATAGCCCCATATAATTGAGTTCTTATTCTTAAATCCTCTGCCACTGAGCCTCTCAGCTCAGAGGATTCCCATCATGAAGACCATTATCTTATCTGATGTCAAGTTGAGTTCCTTCCTCACCCTGGATCTTTGCACATTTGTCATTTCTTTCTTATACCATCTTTTCCTAATCCTTCCCTGGCTTCACTCCACCTAGGTCATCTTCAAGGTCTCAGATTTTCAATGTCCTATCTCTAGAGTCTCTCTCTCTCTCTGCAATCCAGATTAATTTTTTCTAGTAAATGTTAACATTACAATCTTTTTTTTTAATCCATATCTTTAAAAGCACTGGGTGAAAACTGTAATCAAATATGAATGATGTTATTTCACCCTTAGGCTGGGTGAAAACTGTAATCAAATATAAATCATGTTATTTCACCCTTAGACTGAAAGCTCTATGAGAATAGGGAATTTGCTTATTTTGCCTTTTTAGTGTGCCCAGTAGGAATTTTATAAATATCTGCAAAGAAGCATGGGAATTCTTTAGCTCATATTAATAATTTGTAAAACTTTCTGAGTATTGACTCTGTGCTGGTTTAGTGGCAACTATTATAAAGAAAGTAAGGCAGGTAAGGTTAGTGACTATCCAAGCTTAGCAGTAACCAGAGCTGTATTTGGATTCTGATGTAAAGAATAAACTCATATGGACCATATTCTTCTCACACTAACTAACTCAATAAAACCCAATATCAGCAGAAAACTAGAGCATTGTCTCCCATTTTTTTCAGAGCTGGATTTTTGTCTAATTTCTGCGCTATTAACAATTTACTTATTCATTCATCTTCACAGAACCTTCACTGGGAGAGGAGGGGATGACTTTTGCCAGAAAATTGGAAGCCCAGGCCCTGGAAAGTCTTGAAAGCCAACTTATCTGTAGGAATAAGATTCCATTACCCACTGAGCTCAATGTCTGAACCAGGAATAAAGTCTATGAAGAGAGAACAAGGAAAGCAAATGTCTGCAATCTTGGGTTTTCATAGCATAGAGTAACAGAAGGATTATGTGACTTTAGTCCTTCAACATGGTCCATCACCTTCCTGCCAGCTTCTACAATGAGAATATTAAATCATTTCTTGACTTATAAAGTAGGAAAGCTGAAATTTATAGGAAGTCCTTTATCCCATTGGGAGAAGTGATCCTCACACAGTTCTACTGACCCCTAATGCCACTTATCAGACACCAATGCCATATTTGTTAGCAAATTATTTTTTATTCTTCTTTTTACTTTTGTTCTTTTAATAGTAAATGTGCTATTATGGAATTTGGGGACCCTTGGTTCTGCTACAGAGAGCAGTGTATAAATATATGGGGAGGAACTTTTGCAAAGTTCTCTTATCTTCAAAAAGTATATGTTGGTATAAAAAAATAAAATGTCTTGTTAGGAAAAATACCTTGACAAGCTATTTTGGAAGAAAGGCAGAAGAATACAAGGACTGGTGTCGTCATGAAACAATTGAGAATAAGAAGCGTTCAAGGCTTCACTGGAGAAAGATACAGACTTAGTTTGTGCACAGAGAGTAAAGCCAGAAGGGAAGCGCTCAAAAAGTGGCATCAATTCAGGGGTAAGAAGGATGAAATTTGAATTTGGGGCACCTCTTAAGGAGAAATAATCAGGTAAAGGTAAGGTAGAAGGCTGATCAAAGTACATTTTAAAACAAATGTTGTTTAACACACAGTTGGAAAGTTTTGAACAGGTGTGAAAATACCTTAGGCCCCTTTCTTTTCTGCCCCACCTCATTTTCATCAAAATCACTAGATTTACACTATATTGAGAGCTATTTTTTGGTTTTATTGTAACTGTGAAAATGGAAATGAGCAATTACCTACTTGGAGTAAGATGGGACAGGTAAAAGACAGCATAAGTAAGATAACAAGACAACTGATTGAAGAGCAAGTGGGGAACCTATGTCAGGAAGTATGATATGATGTTTACTGGAGTTCTAAGAAACCCAAGAGAAAAATTCAGATTTCTAAAGTCTTGGAATTGACCTATTAGATTTTATTTAGATCGCAAAGCATCAGGACACAAAATGACCCATGCTTTACAAGTGAATTAAATTTGATGATCATTTTATATGTTTAGAATTATTTGACTTAATTGCCTACTCACAGTAGAGATGCATAACAAATCAAAATAGGGTTTGCAGGGCTTTGGAGCATAAGTTACTACACATTTAGAAGTTCATGTTAAATGCTGACTAGAGTTAAACCCTCTTGAAAATAAAAGTGTCAACTTAAGCATCCTCTATCAATATACTGATTATCAGTGAATATTTTTATCAAACACATGGAAATTTTATATCTGTATGCATTTTCTCTTCATAATTTATTAGCTAAACTGTCTTAAAATGGAATTGTTTTGTAAAAAATAGACTTAAACTGTGACTTCTTAATCACATGAGGCTAGTTTATAGTGTAGTTACTATCTTCCAGCTACTATGCCAGTCCCCTTACGCCCCTCAGCTGATCTTCAAACTCTACTAGTAGATCTGTTACCAGTTAATAACTGAGTAATTTGGGGCTCAATATAGTGAAGTAGTTGGCAGGGTTGCACAACTATTAAATTTTGTTCCGAAGTGTATGGGTACCCAAATTCCATTCAATATTTCCTAACTACAACTTGAGACCATCTAAAAATAAATTTAAAAACATGAAAATCTTCAAAGCACAACTTGAATCCATCCTGATTCAAGATAGAGAAAAGAGAGAAATGAGACCTCGTTACATTCACTAGCAGATGGGCTCACTGCCCACTAGGTTGCCCAGAGAGTCAAGACAGTTAAGATTTTCAAGATTTTTTCAGCAGTGTAAGGTAAAAGCTAAGCAGAATGAGAAGAGAAAGCAGCTCAGAAATCTTTATTCTATATTTTATCTTCAGGAACACGATATCTTGAAAATAACCCCACTGTAACTTCTTTTTGCTCATCTCTACCAACTTGATTCTTGTGATCAAGTTGATAAACATGCATCTTTGACTGCATTACCAAAAATATGTTGTGTTATTGTAGCATGTGGCTTAAGTATAGAAGGAAAGAAAGAAGGAAGGAATGAGGGAGGAAGAAGGGGGGATAATACCATAGGCAAATGTTCATTTGATGTTTGACTTTGGAATTAGCAAATACTGAATTATGTGGCCATCTCTAGTATTCTAGTAACTAGAAAACATGCATACTCTTGAAAGTATTGAAAATGACTGTTTTTTTTCATTTTAAAGACAACATGAATGCTTTTATTTATTTTGATTGTATAAATATGGAGTACACCTATTTATGTACATGCATGCAAGTACATAATGTAAACATGCTTTAATGTAAACTCACATTACAGAGTATCAACATGAACTAATGAAATGCTATTTTATGGTTAAACAAATTTACCAGATCTTGATCAAGTTCTTGCAAGGAACTGAAATGGATCTTTTAGACCAGCATCATTTTACCTTCATTATCAAGTCATTACTTTGGGAATTGGGAAAGGTAGTGGGAAGATCCAGATAAGAGACTTTGAGGCAACAGTGATGTCTCTGGCATCTGAGTCGGGGAACCACTAAGCTAGCAGAATTTAAGTGTAACTTTATGTTTGGAGCTTGAGCAAAGCATTATTGAGAGTCCCAGTGATTAAAAAGAAAATGTTTACCTCATACTGTATGTCTCCATAGCATTTCTGTACATGATTTTGAACCCCAGCAATAAACAGTCTGTAATCTGTTTATTTGTTTCCTTTCAGATGACCAGAGTCTTTAAGCTTTTTGCTCTTTAGTTAAAATTATTTTTAACTCCTCTCCAACTTTATTTTCTGGGATAAATTCTAAGTGCCTAATTTTTTTAAGTAGTTTAAATAGATGGTTATGATTATTTTTCAAGTCACTAAGATGAGCACATCAAAGCAAGCCTATGTCTAAAACAAAGATTCAAGGAGGGATTAATATTTCCTTTGAGGCCACTATTGCATGTCACTGAACTTCCAGTCTTTTAACATTTCAGGGTGTAGTTTCAGAGTTCCTTATATATTTTATAAAACTGGGTCATAGAAAAATATTTCCAAATCCCTTTTGAAAGGGCACCAATTTTATACTATCACATAGGTTGGCTATATTGGAATTTCTTACTTGATTTTAAGATTCCAGGGAGACAACGTATAGTTTAGGACAGGAAAGAAAATACTGAAGAATTGGTAAGTTGATTTTGATCAACTGATTCGCAACATGCTTTTATAATTTTCAGTACATTTTCATTCTCCTCCTTTCTCTCCTCCCTTTTCAGTTTCTCCTTTTATTTGCACATCAAATAGTCCAGTCATCACAGTGATTTTTCATGTATTTTTTGCATTCATTTAACAAAAAGACTATTCCTTTAAGTTTTAAGAACTTTTAAAACCTTAATGAAATATTCAGGAGTAAGTTAAGAACTTGAAGTCAGTTTTCTTGTGTGTTAAATATAGTTTAAATTTTACTTCTCAAAACAAGTTGCCATTCTTCTTACTAGTTTTTGTTTTTAAAATAAAGACTTACGCCATATAAATCTCATAATTTGAAGGCTGATTTATTTTCTCTTTAACAGGTGTCCCCCAAGGATCAATCTTTCTGAGGTGAAGCAGGCAATGGCTGAGGAGAGAAAGAAATATTGTGTAAAAATGTAATAAAATTGTACAGCATATAAGAAAAATACTAAGGAAATATAAACAAAACTATCAAAACAATCAATAAAGAGTTCAGGAGATGGGGAAGTTTGAAATTTTATATTAGTCAGTTTGGGGAAATATCTTTTTGATCAGGTAATATTTAATGACTTAAAATTTGAGGAGTTAGTTTTGTGAATACTGAGGGAAAAACATTCCAGGAAGAGGAAAACACAGGGCCACATGTGCTACGAACAGCAGAATTTAGTACAGTAAGTGAGGTTGCAGGGGGAGGACTTGGAGACACTGGGGCAGGAGATGTGTCCAGATCCAGGACACCAGTTACACAGAAACTTAGAGACATTTGTAAGGCATTGGTTTTACCTTGACTACTATGGGAACCTATTTCAGTTTTTTGAACAGAAGACTGCTTCTGTCAACCTTCTATTTTAAAATGCTCAAACTGCTCTGTTGAATGACAATAAAGATAGAAGATCTGATTGTAAAAAAAGCAACTTTGGTATAGTCCTCATTAGAGGTCATTATGGCTTAGAAAAAAAGGTAGCAGGAGATTGTCCAAAGTGATCAGGATCTACAAATATTTTAAAGATAGAACTTGTAGTGTTTACACATGTTAACACTAAATGCGTATATGTAATACACTATTAATTCATAAAAATGAAGTAAGATAACATAAAAGAACACTAAAGACAATTAAGGCTCAATATCTTCTGGGCTTCCCTTTTAGCCAATGCATTATTGGAATGCATGTTTAAGAAAATATCCAACTGTAGTTAACCATTCCAGCTTTTTTTTTTTTTTTTGGGGGGTCCATCTAGTATAGAAGGTGGTATACAAAGACCCTAGTCAAAAACACAGGTTTGAGATCAGCCTGCCATTTATTAAAAATTAAACTCTGGGGGGAAAAAAGGCCAGACTCAACAGTATAGTGTCTGGACAGTATGTGGAGCTGAAGAGAAAGGAGGTTTGTGGGCTGAACGCAGAAGGAAGTGAGAACCGAAACTCCAGTTCTACTACTCTTTTTTGACGCATTGCTAAGTCCTGATCCTTAAACTGAGGATACAGGCTTGAAATTTAACTCAAAGCACATTAGTCACAGGAGTCTAAAATCTGACTGTAGCATAAAAAAAAAAATGGTGTTACTCTAATTTTACAAGTATGGAAACTAAAGCTGAGAAGGGCAATCCCATTCCATCCATTATATGCCTCTCACTTATTTTCCCTAAATGTAAATTCACAGAGTAGAAATTTGCATGCAGTGATATTCACAAATCAAAAGTGCATAGCTACGTAGTGTCCACAACACATTCATACTCGTATAATTAGCATCCAGATCAGTTTGACAGTATTTCAAAAGTCCCATGTCCTGCTTTCTGAAATAATAACCACCTTTTCCAATCTTTCAAAACTATTTAGAAGACTTGACTTATTTAACATAAAAAAATCAGGTAATCCATCTTTTCATTTAGTATTATTTTTATGAGATTCATGTTTATTATAAAATGTTGTTGTAATTCATTTTTTTTCATTGTAATGGTCTGCTCCATAAATATAAAATCTATTGATCTGCATTTTTATTATCAGACATTTGAATCAATCTTTTTTTTGTTCTTTTTTAGCTATTATAATTATTGCTATTATAAATATTTTCCACATGTTTGGTCAACTACTTTATTTCTTACCTACAGTTATATGACATAATTAATTATAGTTTTATATCTCTTCCAATAATACAGTGACTTCACAGGTACATTAATATTTAATGATTTGGCTTTAGCATGTGATGTCCTAGAAAATGTGTTATCATCTATACTTTATGAAAACAAAAATATTTGTTCCTCTAAAAGTTGTGACTCAGTAAACTCTCTTTTATCAATTTTAGAGAAAGCAAATGAATGATATTCTTACGTGAGTATAATTGGCAGCTAAAGACCATTATAAAAGATCACAGTCTCATAATGAGTGATTTAATTACACAGATTTGACTATATTAAAAAAAAAACTTGGTGACTGAATACTATTATTTCAAAAACAGATGTTGATAAGAAATAACTGTAATAGTATAATAAAATAATGTAATAATACCAGCAATAGTAATTATAATAAAGCCATAACTTATTGAGGTAAATAGCATACCTTAGTGGTTAGTAGAATGGGAATTGGAGCCAAATTAGTTAGACTCTAAACTGTGTCTAGCTATGTGACCATGTTCTGCCAAGTTTAATCATCGATTATCTATTACATATATGCATAGAGTTACCATTAACATTTTTAAAAATATATACAGTATAATCATTTAATAACCTTTCAAAATAACAATCACTATCTTTAAACTTGCATAAACTTCTTTTTCTGATTTCATGATTTTCTTGTCTTTAGTGCTTTGGTTTCTCATTTCACAAACCTCTATTTTGTAATATATATAATTAACTTTTTTTTTTTTTTTTGAGTGTTTCTCATTGATGGGTATTTTCGCTGGACTTATCTCAGTGCACCAGGGCAAAACTAGGTAGAATTTTCTTATAGTCCATTTTACAAATTTAGTCATGGAGGCCCATAACAGTTAAACTGCTTACTTATAGCCTGAAGCCTTATTAAGTAACAAAACAGATATCTTCTATTCTGAAAGCCCAGTTGTCTTTTGCTATTTCTTGCTGCCCCCTGTGGCTTAATTAAAAATTAAATTTTCAATGGGTTTGAGTATTATGAGCCGGTTTAATTCTCTGTGTTATTTGATCATTAATGTTTTAAGTCCTCATTTCTGAAATACAGAAATGACAAGTCTTGCCCAAACTACCTAGTCAAATTTCCATTTCTCATTTTTTTGTTATCTTGAGATGTAATAGTAGGAAAAAATAAATAAAAGCATGCATATAATGTTATAAATATTACTTCTGTTATATACAGAAATTTTAAGCTATAGGAAAACTTATTCAAGTTACAATTTTACAAAAGATAGCTAAAAGTAAAGAAAGAGCTTTCAATTCTGGTAAAGATTAAGTAAAATGCCAGTGAGTCTCCCACTAGGTGCAACTATAAATCTACACAAACTCTAAAAAGTAAATTATAGCAGAAAGATTGGGTAGAAAATTAGATTTTTTAAAATTCCACTGAACTGGCATTAAGTTTCCCTTTTTTTTTGGTCTTATTCTTTGGTTTCTCCTAGTCTGGCTTCAACGATAAATAGTATAATGCTTAGAAGTTTATGATAAGTATAGACATAAGATGCTGTAAAAATATCTCTGTTTTTGATATAATTTGTGGGAATATAAAGCATCAGTGGGTCAGATAGAATCAGGAGATATCTAGTAATTTTCTGTTGTTGTTGTTGTTGTTTTTTTCTTCTAACTTGGCCTCTAGCAGTCTCACAGTACCACAGAAGCAGCAGCAACAGGGAAGACACCTAATATTTTCAGAGAGGCACCTAATAATCCCAGAGAGGAGCATATGTAGTCTCAAAGTATGGGGAAATCCCCATTCTTTTTTTCCCAAACTCTTGTTTACTGCCCCCAGAGAGACAGTTACAGAAAGCTCATGACAGAACAAGTGAACAAGTAACATATGTCTTGTTTTTTTTTTGTTTTTTGTTTTTTGTGTGTGTGTGTTTTGTTTTGTTTTTTGTTTTATTTTTGTCAGTAGATCAGAATTAGGATTACTGGGACAAGAAAGTATCAAAAAATCACAGAGGGTAAAACTCACTAGAAAAAAAATTATCTAATAAAATAGATACGAGTATGAACTTTTAAGTTCTTCCTAAATGCTTAAAGAACTAAACTAGTGAAAAACTGACTGGTTGTTGAGTGGTGCACAAACATAAAAATGTCTCAATACACTTGAAAACTGAGCTAACATTGGAATCACAATGCTAAAGTTTATATAAACTTGGTTGCTGAACATAATCAATCTGTTAAGAAATAAAAATTCTCAATAAGACACATATTAGTAACATAACACCAAAAATAAACAGATATAATCCATAGCTTTTCAACATATAAAACGTTGGGAGATTTTGACTTCTTTCAAGGAGGATAAATACTAACTGAAACCAACTCTGAAATGACAGAGATAATGGAATTAACAGATAAAGAATTTAAAGTAGCTAGTATTAACATGACCTAAGAAATATGACCATTTACTTTCAAAACAAATTAAAGGAAGATCTCAGAAGAAAAGATAGCTTAAAATTGAAAGATTTACAAATGAAAAACAAAGATTTTCTTTTTTTCAGAAAGCATCATTGGATGAACTCAATAGCAGAGATAAAATGAAAGGAAACATGTTAATAAGGTTGAAGACACATCAATACAAATTGTCTATTCTGAAAAAGAAGGAATAATGAAAATATTAACAAAGTATAGAGTACTTGTGAAATAAAACCAAATATCTAGTGGACATATTATCAGAGTCCCAGAAAGTAGGAAGGAAGCATGGCACAGGAGAAATAAAGAATGAGAAAGTCTGAGAATGAGGATGAAAATAGAAAGGAAGGAAAAAATGAAAGGAAGAAGGAAAAAGGGGGGGGAAGGAAGGAGAAGAGGAAGGAATGAAAATGAAAAGGGGAAGATTGAGAAGTGCTGGTAATATGCATTAATTAAACCATAAAGATAAAATTTTATGCTATAGACAAATTACATTTAAATATGTTCATGTCCTGATACCTGTTAATAAAATAGCTAGAGGTTTAAAAACAAGATTTTTAGAGCTATTTAGACTAGAGGAAAAGCATTACTTATAGTTGAAGAATAATTCAAATGATTATGGATTTCTCATAGAAAAAAAAGGCTAGTAAGGATAGCAAATAGTTAACCAGCAATTTTAAAGTAAAAAGTGAAGGTAAAAGTTGTGAAAGTATAAATCTGTTAAATCAGATCAGAGCCTATATTCATCAGAAATATCCTTAAGAAATGAAGATGTGGGACAGAAATACTTACATGGAGAAATACTGATAAAATTTACCTGCATTAGGCCTATTCTGAAAGAAATGCTCAGAGAAACAACTCATGTAGAGTGAAATTTTATCAGATGGAGACTTAAAACTTCTATATTAAAGAAAGAGGAGCAGACATATTAAATAGCAGTTTAATTCCAAATAGATTGTAATTGAGTTCTTTAAACTGTATACAAGGCAATTAAAGGCAAACAATATATATTGTCTGATGAAGGCTTCACTACACATAGATATAATAAAAATGACAAATGATAACTACACCATAAAGAAAGAGACAAGGGTTCATTTGTGGTGGTAAAATTTCCACATTTCATCTTTATTTTATCCTTTCCCTTTACAGTGATAAAATAGTTGTTCTAAGTAGATTGTGAAATAGTAAGTATGAACATAGTCATCTCAAAAGCACATATGAAAAACCTACACAGAAATTAAAGTAAAAAATGAAAGTCATAGATAAATAAGAAAATACTAACATTACACAAAATTATCAAAGGGAAAGAAGGAAAAAGCAAGTAATGACATTATAAGTTTAAATCAACTATGCCAGCTATTTTATTAAATATAAATGGTTCAAACACCATATAAAATGTAAGAATGGATTAAATAAGGATGAAGTTCCAAGAAGGCTGTTAATAATTATATAATTATATCATTAAAAGAAAGAAAATGATATGAAAACTTTAATCAGGTGAAAATGGAAGCAGCAAATGACAATCTCTTTGGATCTCCTGCAATTTTACACTTCTTACAGGCTAGGTCTGACTAAATATTATTCTTAACTCTCTCACCAGGATTTTTCTATGATAAGCACACTTAGAAAGTAAGAATAGTAACTTAAAGAAGACCAAAAATTTAGGCATATCACTGCCCATTTTTAGAGATGTGAGAGTTCTACACTCAGATCTCCTTTTGTCTGTTTTTTCTCCCTACCTTTATATTTCCCTAAGAAATGGAGATTGGGAACCTGAAGCAAAGAAATGCTAATAGTTTTGATCCTGCTATTTCTGTGAGACATGAATTATCCTTTGTCTGTGACCCTTTTTGTCTTTCACTAATATTCATGGACTATACAAGGCTAATATTTAGTTCACAGAAAGAATGAAGACTCAGATTCTCAGAACCTGCCATAGAATAGCTGTGTTAATGGTAAACAAAGTGTACTTCAGAGAAAGGAAAATTATCAGGGGTAAAAAGACATATCATCCCAAAAGCTAAGAGGATGGCAATCCAAAAATAGACAATGACTTCAAAATACAGAACTAAAACCAACAAAAATAATGGATAAAATGAAAAAACTACAAGGATAGTAGTAGTCTGGAGATATCAATATCTTTTATTCACTCAGAGAGTAAGAGGAGAAATATCAAAATATGTAAGGACTGAAAAAAAGGGATCTAATTAATATTCATAGACCACACCACATAATAAAAACAAAACACAAATCAATTAGCATATGCATATGAAGCTTCACAAAGATAAATATTCTGCATTATGAAACTATCCTTAATAAAGTTAAAAGATATAGGATCATATTCAAGTATATTGCTTGATTATAACAAAGACATTAATAACAAAAACAATAAAAAATATCCAAATATTTGGAAATTAAGCAACACACTTTTGAATAATTCATCAGTTGAAGAGAAAGCTTTGGGTGGAGAATGTGACCACAAGCTGTGTCATGTGAGATGTTTTCTTGCAAGTTGAGATTGTTTTGTTTCCTAATAAAGGTGATGATTCTCCATTCAATGTGTGACATTACTCATAACTTCACAGTCAAATAGTGAATCAATTTTTATATGTTTATAGATATGTAATGCAATGTTTAAAACACAAAACTGTGTTTTTATAGTCAAAGAGTAAAGAAAGTTATTCATTGTTAACATTTTATTTATAACTAGTAGCTATACCATCATGTGGGGAATTCTGAGTCATTTAGCGCATAGAATAAATACATCAACCTCCTGGAGACGGTCGAAGGAACAGTTCTTCAGTGCTCTGCTGCAGCTTTAGCTAATAATAAAAAGGGTCTGAAGATCTAAGTTAAACTGAAAAGGGCAATGCTAGTCATAAAGACATCAGTTTATTGAATACTCTGCAATTCTGATTGCACATATAAGAAAATAAGAATGAACTGTCTAGAAATACAGACTATACTACTTAGTAGCTTATGATACTAAACACTAAATTCTGAAATCTTAGGGATTCACTGAAAAAAATGTGTCTGTGTGTATACTGGGTGGGCGTGGAGGTTAGTAGTCACTATCTCACATAACAGTAGGAAAGAGAAATTTAAGTCTATGTAAAATGTGTTTGCAACAGTACTTGAAATGTAGTAAAGACTCAATATGATAGGGATGCTTTGGTAAAATTGGGGGACTGTGGCCCCAGAATGGTAACACTGCATTAAGATAGCAGCCATTGTGCCCTGGTGGATGGAGACTTAGAGAAGGGAAGTCAAGCCTTCTCAAGAGAGGAACAGTGAGTGAGAGGGGATTTAAGGAGTGAGGCTGGAGAGCAACAAAGAGGGAGAGAAAAGCTGGAGTGGAGAGAGAGCAGAGGAGCAGCAGGGCACCTGGAGGTCTCAGAGCTGCCTTGCCATGTGCAGCAGCACAGCAGGGAAGGAAGCCACACTGGGGGCTTCATTCCCAGCCTGGGCTAGTGAGGAGCCTGGGGAAGCATGTCAGAGAAACTTGTGACCCGTGTAAGCTGAATAGAAATTTTGTACTTGAAAGCTTGCTTGAATTTTGAAACTGTGAAACTTGGAAATTATCTGGAGACCTGAAGAGGACTTGGGGGCCTGCAGCTTTCATCATGAGTTGTCTGAAGTGGTTGTTGCTGTTGTTTCAAGTGAGTCTTGGTGGTTTAGGCTGAAAGAAGGCTGGAGCTGTGCTTTATGGAGGAGGATCAATAACATTTTGATTTCTTCTTTTGGCTTGAAGTGAATAGCTGTGTCTTTGGAGGAGGATCAAAAACACCATCTTGGTCTTTCATTTAGCTTGAAGTGGGACAATCACCATTTTGTGGAAGCACGTGACTGAAGTACCCATATATGTCCCTTTTGGACTAGAAGCTGGACTGTGTGGTAAGATTACAAAAGGGGTCTCTTGTACCATCACTGACTCTTGTCTATTTTAATCTTTTAGTGATTAAATCTTTTCTTGCCTCTTATTTAGATAGTGTGATCTTGTGACTGATTGCATGTGCTGGAATGAACCTGAGTGGCTGGTTTTAATGCGCCATCATGCTCCTGTTTGTAAATTTAGTTATGTACCCTGCTTTGCTTGTTTTATTACCCAATTTCAAATACATGGGCATTGATTAGTGGTCATCTCATGTATGCAACCTAGTCTCCAGTGGCTAAGAATATTCTTACTTGCAAAAGGGAATTTGCATATATGATTAAGAGAAGGATCTTGAGCTTACATTGAATTTCCTGACTGGTCCAAAGTGATGACAAGGGTCCTTTCATTGAAAGAGGGAAACATGGAAGTGATTGTTGGAGTCACAGAGAGGTCTAGAGTTTAGCCCTTGACTCTGAAGATCAAGGAGAGGGTCAGAGCTAAGAAATGCAGGTGTCTCTAGAAGCTGGAAAGGCATGGAAATGAAAATTTCCCTACAGCTTCCAGATGAACATAATTGGTCCATATCTTGATTTTAGCTTGATTTGCCCTATCCTATCCCAAACTTCAAAATATCAAGCTGCAAACAATAATATTAGTGTTGCTTTAAGCCTCTGCCTGTAAATAACACAATTCTTTAAATATTCTTTTTCATTTTATTTCAATTTATATAACTTATTTTCTACAACTTTCCAAAAACTCTTTTATTATTATCTTTTTGTTCTTACAGAAAACAGATGTCTAAGATCATTCATAAATGTATTCTGTGTGATGGATACAGTTGGTCATAGCTGCAATACATCTGGGATGCAATGGTTTACCGGACTGTGACTTGGATACCTTATATAAATATATGTGCCTGTTTGCTACTAACCAATCAAAGTATTGCATAAGTGCCTGCCTTAGGGGTGTTGTAGAAATTGATATATTTTTATAAATCACTTAGCAGAGAATCTGGCCTTCAATTAGTGGTGATTAATATGAAATGTCAATATTAGTGGTTATCCTGCATCCTTTTATCTAGATGAGAAAGCTGAAACCCCCCAGGGAAGCATAAGCCATTCAACATGCCAAGTCAACAGTCATTTCCTAGTAAAGATAGTCCAAGATCCCACTCTTATTTACTTATTTCTGTTATTGCTTTAAGACAATTGCAGGATTTTCATTATGTTGACAGCTTGTACATGTTATCCTGTAGGACACTTTGATCACATAAGCAGAGGTTTAGATGTCTTCCTATTCTAAGTTATCATTGAAAATTCTTGTTTCCCTTTTTCATTCTCCCTTTTCATGTGGTAAAACATTGTATATTCAAACTCTGCTTTTTAAATCTCAAACGAAAATCAGCTCCAAGTAAAGCTGCTTCCTTTACTCTTGAAATAAATAAATAAATAAATAAAGGTCTCCTACTTTCTTCCCCTTCAAGTATTTTCTTCTGAAGTAAAATGCGTCAAATACTAACATAATAGCCCCAGGGTATGAATTCCATCTTAGACCTCCGTTCACTGACTCAGTAGAACGACTAGGACCTGCCCAATAGCACCGTGATTCGCTGTTGTTTGCCACCTGGTGGACATTCGCGCTCACTGCAACATGATTTATATCCGTATGTGAAGTCTGTTGATGACCATTGCTTCTTCTTGGTTGTGTTTTCTGCTTGTGACTAGAAAACTATTGATAAGAGGGTCACTTTAAGTGTACTGCATTAGCCTTACTTGGGGAGAAAAAGAAATCTATATTCAGAGACCCAAACAGTAGTGAAATGATGAGTATTACTGAAACCTGCGTTTATCATGACTTTAACTGAAAATGCTGCCCTTTGATTGCTTTTCTTTCAATATTGTTTCATATCCTCTGGCGGTATCATAGTCGCCACACTCTGTATATTGCAACTTCCTTACCAAGGTAATAATGGTCTCCTCTGACCTAGTTCTTTTTCATACCTTTATCTTCATTTTTGCTTGCTTTGTCATACTTTATTACATGCATCCTTCACATACAATTTGCACTTATCTAATATGGACTGAATTCCCCTGTATATCATGAGTTGAAACCTAATCCTCAAGGTGATAATTGGAAATGGGGGACTGGGAGGTAAGGGGGTAGAGTCCTTAGAATGGGTTAAGTGCCTGGAAAAGCAGAAACACTAGAGAACCTACTTCCTTTCTCTGCTTCCCATCACCTTGCTAGCAAGGTGTCTCTGCAAACCAGGGAAATGACCTCTACTAGGAACTGAATCTGCCAATACTTTGATCCTGGACTTTCCAGACTCCAGAACTGTGAGAAACAGATTTCTGATGTTTAAGGCAACAGTCTATGGTGCTTTGTTATAGCAGCCCCAGGTAACTAAGACATAGCTGCATGCAACATGCTCATTCATGCTTCCTATATTTTGATTTTGCTAGTTCCTCTTCATGAGATACCCTTTCTTCTACTTTTTAAATTGTAAACATATTTCATAATAACATTATATTAAATAGCATTAGATAAAAAGAATAAGCAAGCACACACACACACGACATTCACTATATAAATTATGCCCCATCCATCTTTGCTTTTATCTTCCTACACTGTTCACCTCTGGTAACCTCATTTTGGCTTTTTAGTGTTTACAAATTCAATTTTATTTTGTTTTGTTTCTTTATCCACCCAGTTTCCTTGTATTGCTCATATAAGTGAAATTATCCATTCTCTCAAGTTTTGTCCATTTTGCTATAAACGGCAAATTTGAGTCTTTCTTTATAGCTCAATAGTCGCTTGCTGTGTCTGCACACCCTGTCTTTTTTAGCTAATCATACATAAAGGGCATGATGTTTGCTTCCATTCCTTAGCTTTATAAATGAAGTTTCAATAAATACTGTGGTGCATAAAATGTTTTGACTTGATGACTTCAATTTTCATATGAAAAGTTGGAAGTAGAATTGCTGGGTTATATGGTAGTTAATATTTTAATTTTTTGAGGCAGGTCTATACTGCTTTATAATTGGTCACGCCAATTTATAGTCTTACCAAAGGTTTTCTCTTGCTCTACATCCTTGATAACACTATTAGTAGTGATTTGATATTTCTGTTCCCTACGGGTATGTAGTGATATTTTGCAGCTTTGAATTTACTTTCTCTGAGAAGTAGTAATGAACATTATTTCATGTGCCCTGTTGGCCTCTGTATATCCTATTTAGAAAAGTGTTGATTCACATATTCTACACACCTTTAAGCTGGTCTATTTGATTTTTTGTTGTTAAATTAATTAAGTTATATACATTATATACATTCAATATTAATCCATTTTTACACGTGTAGTCTGCAAATATCTTATTCTAATCAGTGGGCAACCTTCGTGGAATGTTGTTATTTTCTTCTGTTGTGCAAAAGTTTTTGAATTTGCGGTGATCCCAATTGATTACTTTTGCTTTCATGTTCCTTGTCATTAGAATCTGATCTCTGAAGACATCTTTATCACTGATGTCATGGAATGCGCCACAAATATTTTCTTCTCTTATATATGTGGATTTATTTCTGGGTTCTTGATTTTATTCATTAATCCCTGCATCAATTTTCATTCCAATATCATACTATATTAATTATTGTTGTTTTATAACTTACTTTAAACAACATAATGCTACATTTTTTTTCTTTTTTCTGAAAATTGATTTAGTTTTCCAAGATTTTTCAATTCCATATATATTTTAGGATATTTTGCTCAATTTCCTTAAAACCCATGACCAGTCATACAGAATACACACAGTGAAATTTAAAAAAAAGTCTTCAAGTTTTGATAGAGATTGAATTAAAATCTGTATTTTTGATAGAATGGCACTTTTTACTATTTTAATCCTCCCCATCCATGAACATGAGGTAAATTTTCCATCTCTCTGTGGGTCATTTTATGGCTTGTATAGCTTTCATGATATAATTTTCACCTAATTGTAAAATTTATTTCTGGGTATTTAATTCTATTTGATGTAATTGTAAATGAAGCAGTTTTCATTCACACTTCTTGCAGATAGGCATGCAATAGATTATTTTAAATTAATTTTGTTGCCTGCTACTTTGCTCATTTATTGTTTCTAGTACTTTTCTTGACAGTATGGAGTCTTTGTGGTTCTAGAGAAAAGGAACCTTAGTTGGTCATGCTGAGTGGCACTTTGTTCCCCCTCCAGTTTAAATTGATAAAATACTAAATTAGATATATCATTAACATTAAATTTTATCTCATGTGCAAAGGTTAAGCTCTAAAACATGTTTTATTGGAATAAAATTAATATAATTTTGTACTTAATGATGTACTATATCTTGAACCCTTGGCATACATCCTACTTGATCACTGCATATTCTTATATGGTTGAATTAAATGTGTTACTATTTTGTTAAAAATTTTTAATCTTCATCAGAGATGTTAGCCTGTGATTGTCATGGACTGACTTTTTCTGGTTTGGGTATTATAGCAATTTTGGTATTATAAAATATATTACTGAGTATTACTTCTTGCATTTTTAAAGAAGAATTTGATCAATATGTGCATTATTATGGTCTTAGCTTTGTTTTTTGGGCAGATTTTTGATTAATATTTTAATTTCCATACTTGAGATGGGTTTATCTGTTCTTCCCACCTCATTAAACTATTTTGATCTAGAAATTTATTAATTGTTCATGGTTATCAAATTTATTGGCATGAATTTTTCATAGTAATCTCTTACGCGTTTTATTTCTGAGCTGATATTTTTGACTTATTCATAATTCTTCTTATTAATGTTTCCTTGTTTGTCCTAGCTAATGGTTTATCTATTTTATTTATCTCCTCAAATCATGATCTCTTAATTTCATTGATTTCTGCATAGTCATTTTAATCTCTAGTGCATTTATTATTACATTTCTGTTAATTGTTTCTTTCCTTCACCTAACTTTAGATTTTATTTACCATACTTTTGCAGACTGCTTTAGGCATGATAGTAGATTGCTTATTTGGGATTTTTCTTTCTTCATTATATCAGGCTGTATTGAAATTTTCTTCCCCTTTAAGACCATTTTCCTCAGATTCTGGTGTATCACTATTTTTGTTCTTCTCAAAGTATTTTTAAATTTCTGCTTTTATGTTCTCTTTTATCTAAATGCATTTAAGCAGAATATTGTTTGGTCTCATACATTCATCGTTTCCCTACTTTTTATTTTTCCTCTTATAGCTGATTTTTAATTTTATGACACTATGGTCTGTGAAAACACTGGGTACATTTTGATTTTTTACAGGTTTATTGATAAGTGATTGAGAACTTTTCATGTACATTTGAGACACATTTCTATGCACTGGTTTTGGGGCGAGTGTCTACAAATGTCTGTTAAACCTGGCTGACCTAGTTCCTCACTGAAAGTTTTTTAGATCTTTGTTAATATTTTTCTTGTTGATGACCCCATTGTTGTATATGGATTATTAAAGTTCCTTAATATTATCACTCTCTTCCTCTAACGTTCTGTTTCTCATTTCTTGTGTATCTTAGTGTACAATTATTCACTGTATTTATATTTATATGCCAATTCTTCCTGTTGTATTAAATCCTTAATTATAATATAGTGCACGTCTCTATCTCTTATTGTATTCTTTTTTTTTTTTTTTTTTTTTTTTTTTTTTTTTTTTTTTTTTTTTTTTTTTTTTTTTTTTTTTTTTTTTTTTTTTTTTTTTTTTTTTTTTTTTTTTTTTTTTTTTTTTTTTTTTTTTTTTTTTTTTTTTTTTTTTTTTTTTTTTTTTTTTTGAGGCTAGGTCTCACTATTTTTGCCCATGGAACCACAGGCTCTTGTTGCCCGTGGTACCATGGACTCAAGCAATCCCCAGCTTCCCAGGTAGCTGGGATTACAGTCGCGCGCCACCACGCCCAGCTATTTTTTTTTTTTTTTTGGAATTAGGTCTCACTAAGGGCCCCAGGCGGGACTCGAACCATGATCTCTAGCCCCCGCTTGATAGGCTGAAGCTTACAGACATGAGCCACCATGCCCCGGGGGCCCTTATTGTATTCTTAATTGGAACTCTGTTTTATCAGATATAAGTATAACTGGTTTTGATTTTCGTTTTTTTTTTTTTTTTTTTTTTTTGGTTACCATTTGCTTTTATAAAAATCTCTTTCTTTACCAAAAAGTCTTTACTACCTTTTTTTTTTTAAGGCTTCTTGCTATATTTTGTATGTTCCATTTCCAGTATATTATGTATTATGTCATAAATTACTTTTGCTTGAGTTTCCTTTGAGATTAGTACATGATGGGTTATTTGTGTGACACATTGGAGTTTTTGCTCACTGGCTTTCTGATAGGTCATGTTGTTATCTTCCACTTTCTTTTTATTTTAAGTCATTTAGGTGTCTGTTGTCCTTAAATTCTTTATTCTCTCATTTAAAAATAACTCCTTTAGCATTTTCTTCACATGGAGCTTGAGTTGATAAATTCAGTTTTTGCTTTTCAGTGAAGTTTGTTGACCTTATTTCTATCTTCATTGTTGATCTTGCTGGGTAAAGACTTAGAGCTAGAAGTCTTTTGCATTAAAGACCTTAAATATTTCCTTCCAATTCATTTGTTCCAAAAATGTTTCTACTGAAAAGGCTACTAGAAATTTGACTGGTGATCCTGTATAGGTTTTCTTTATTTTTCTGTTTCTTTGTTTTGTTTGTTTGTTTGTTTGTTTGTTTTAATTTCACATCTTTGTAATGCCTGGGCTTCGCCCACCACCTTGCTTCCCTGACCATTCCTACCCTCTCGCACTGCCCCCCCCCCCCCGAGTTGTGTACTTCAGTTTTGTTGTTAACTTGTTTTGACTTTCCCTCATGGCTTTTTGTTTATTTTTCCTATGTCCCATATATCAGTGAAACCATTTGTTTTTTGTCTTTGTCTTTCTGACTTGTTTTTGCTAATGTGATTTATTCTAAGTACATCCATGTTATCATAAAATCATCAAATTTGTTGTTTTAAATTGATGAGTAATATTCCATTGTGTATATGTACCGCATCCTTTTCATCCAATCATCTGTTTTGGGACATTTGGGTTGTTTTCATGACCTTGCAATTATAAATAGTGCTGCAGTAAACATTCAGGCATAGGTGTCCCTTTGTACAAGCATTGAGGTCTCCTTAGGGTAGATGATTGTTTATTTTAATAATTTGCCCTGGTCATTGGTTTTAATAATTTTCCTTTGTCAACAGCATTATTATGTGTTTTGGTGTGTGTCTGGTATTATTGTGCTTGGAACTCCTTGGATCTTTCGGATCACAATGCCTTGTTTCTTGGTTTAATATTGTTTTCAGTAATTATTTAATTAAATACATTTTTCATATAATTCTATTTCTCTCTTCCCTCTGTGACCCTTATGATTGAAGGGAATTATTTCTCTTTAAATTGCCCCAAAGGACTCTTACATCATTTGTATTTTTCCCTATATTGTGCTATTCATATGTCCTCCAACACAATGTGTTCAAGTTCATTAATTTTCTTCATGGCATACCTTTTTGCTGTTACTGTCTCCCAAATTTGTGTTTTTAAATCAGCTATCGCATGTTTTGTGGCTTCTTAATTTCTAATTATAACTACTTTGTATTTTCCTTATCTGTATTCTACTGCTATTTTATACCGCTTATAGTATTTTTGAGTTTCATAAGCATCACCAGGACAGTTATCCTGAATTTCCTTTCATGCTTTATTGCTCCACTTGGCTGGTGTTTATCAGGGGTTTTGTTACATTTCATTTTCTTTGTTATGGCATTTGTGTTAAAGCCTTCTCTTTTTAAATTGCTTTTCAGCCGGTTGTCTTTTTACCTATTGAGGTAATCTAAGTACCGATACTGATCAGGAGTTGTTGGTATAAAACAGGATGAGTCAGCAGTGCATGAAAATGTCATCTCCATTAGATCTAGGCACCTGAACTTCCTACTGTGCTGTGGGTGCCAGAATTCTGTGGTGAAAATTCAAAGTGATCCCATCCGGTAGGCTAGCTCCTCAATCTTAGTTCTCTTATAGTCTCATATCCACTTGTAATCAAGGCTATTTTTGAATTCCAGAGCAACATTGGGCATAGATTGCTATTCTCATGGGATAACAGAGTTGAGAATGATCTCTTTTTTAGCACAGCATTTTAACTTTGTGTGTTACTTACAATACTCCTGGTATTGGTAAGTATTTGAACTCTAGTTAAAGCTAGCATGCCTTTGTTTTGGTTTTAGCACTGAGTTGGTGGGTAGCAAGTTGTTGGGAATCTCAGCGTTGACTTCCCTGAGTAATCACTTCTTTAAAGGATTTTGGATACTTTGACTTGATTCAGTTTACGACTGCTAATGCATTGACACATTTTATCTTTTTGAAGAACCACTTATTTTTTTCAATTGATATTGAATAAATATCAGTTATTTATTATTCTCCTTTTACCTGTCTTTTCATAATCTACCCCTTCTAAAATACATAAATTTCTCCTCCCCCTGTTGTTCTTCCCAAATAACTTCAACTAGTTATCACTGTAAAAAAGAAATACTCAGCAAATTCCTTCTCTTTTATCTCTACCCGATTTTTATATCTCCTTTGTTTAACTAACTTTTGCTTTTGTTTGTTCTTTTCAAATTATTTTATGCACAAAGTTAAAATGTTTGAAATTTTTGTTTGTTACTTCATATTGGTCTTAATGTTATGCTTCCCTCTTAATAGCTTGTTAGGTGCATCTTCATTTTAATTGCCATCAGTTATTTATTAAATACCTGCTTCAATTTTTCATTGTATTAAATGAGTGGTTCTCCCCTACTTTTTAAATGTCATTTTTCAAATCAGTCCAATATATCCTCCAACAAAACATTAATGAGAATTTTACAATTGCTTTTTCAAACTAATTTTTCAAATTTCACTAGATATTTAATTCTTAAAACATATCAGTCATATTTCAGATATCTATGTGTTATCAGGTTGAAAACACAAATTTATAGAACCTTAAACAGATTCATTTTGACAAAGTCATTACTTAATGACATTGTCATAAGTTAATTGGCAATCTTGACTTTATTGTCTAAATCATGTTATTATTCAAATTAAGCATTTTGGGGTAACTCAATATACTGAGAGAATCCCCCCATATGTTAAGATATTATCTTTTTTCTTATATTCATTCCTTTTAGATCTGATTATTTTCTATTAATTTTTCCACTTCACTTCAACCTTGTTTTGGGGGAAACAGAAAATAACCCCTGAACTCACAATCTGGTCTCAATGCTGCTGTATTACTGATTGAATCACTGGTTTCAGTGTCCTTTGTTCTAATTGTCTGTTTGCTTCGAAGTCTCTTCATGTTGATGGTATGCTTCTAGAGAGCACAGATTAGACTTTTGTTCACTGTACCCCTAGTTCTGGGGTAATTTCTGGCACAGTTGTGCTAATTATCACTTATTGAATAAAGTTCAGTTTTTTAATAGACCTTAATTAGTACCAATCACTAAAAAGTGTCCAACTTAAAGTGACTTGAGTTCACTAAAATCACATACCCCTAAATGAAACTATATTTAATTTATTTTGTTTATAAAGTGCATAATTTTGAGATTTTATTTAGATATTGAAGACATTTTCCCTATCCCATTGAAATTCCAGCCTTCATGGTGTGCGACATTTGTACTTTGTCATATGTACATTGTACATAATGCTGTTTTTTTTTTTTTTTCTTTTAACAGTGATAGCTAGTTGAAGTTATTTGGGAAGACCGACAGGGGGAGGAGGAATTTATGTATTTTGGAAGGGACAGGTTGTGAAAAGACAGGTAAAAGGAGAAAAATAAATCAAGTATTTCTATCACATCACAACTTTGCCCATTTATAGATGGATCTCTTGCTCAGTGACCTAATATGGATATTTTATTAAAATACAAACTTTGATTCAGTTAGAGAATTGAAATTCAATTTCTTACATTATTCAACAATTGACTGAGGAAAGCTGTTCACATTATCTGACTTTTGTCTTTTAAAGTGGCAAATGGAGCCAAAATATGTATCTTGTAAGGGTATTCACTGGTATGATAGATGTCTGCTGAATGTCTCCCATGATAGAGTCACAATAGAAATCAATAAATGGTATAATATCAGCCCTGTTTTCCTGTGTTCAAAACCATTCATGATGTCTCCAATATTTTGTCCAACTTCTTGTCACCAATGGATGGAAACATATATCCCTTCATGTGTTAGACTACTATAAGCTTCAGGCATTAGACCACTATAAATTTCCACATGCCATTACCATATCAGAAGTGCTGAGAAGATCAACTCCCCAAATGCTCTAAGTAACAAAATTTTGAGTGAATTTCAGTGAAAGCATGTTGACTAGGATGTTTTGTTTTGGGGTGAGAAGACAAAATATTCATTTATTATTTGGATTTTGGAAGCCATTTATTGTATCAACTAAAATGTCTGACTAAAATTTACACAGGAAGTTGGCATAACTTCTGTAATCTAGAACTTGAGTTATTCTATCATTATCATAGAAAGGGATGTTAACAGCTAGAAATTATGCTGTTTTTCAGTAACACTTTTTAATTTTACCTAATTTAAGTTCTGAATACACTTAAATAGTATGTGCAGCTTCAGCACAGGGATCTAACTACTACCCAAAAGAAGTAAACTGCATTCCAAGAAATTCTGACATGATCTCACAGGAAGAGAATGTTTCAGAGGTGGAATTACAACTGCCGGATGCAAAACTGAAGCATAAAGATGCTTCAGGGCCTTCATTTTTACTAAGAAATTTGCTGATGGAGTTTGGTTTGGCCTGTGCTCATGCTTAGCACTCATAATATCCTGTTTCACCTCAAAATCAAGGAGAAGCCAATCAAAAATTATTTTAGGCTTGTACTGTTTGCAAGTGCTAGGGAAGTTTGATGCAAATGCTGTTAGATCTAATAGTGCATCTGCCAAGTTGGCCCCATACCCACAAAACAATTAAGAAGGGGGGATCATGCACACTATCTTTTTAGCCCCATTTGAGGTATCTGTCCTCTCAGGTTTTTTTATTACAAATATCAATCTAGGAGGATAGCCATGTGGTAACCTAAATACATTATTTTCCATCATACAGTTATATTAATTAAATCAATAGCCACGTAACCAAACATGTTTTCTGACTTTTGCTAGATTTTGGCTATCACTACCATTGGGAAAAAAAATAATTTTTAGGAAAAAAAATCGGACGTTGGTTGATTTTTAATAAACTAAAGATATCTCACAAGTAGGCAAAGCAAATTATCAATTAGAAAATTATCAATTAGAGCTATATAATTTCTCTTTTCTCCTAGAATTAAGAGTTCATAAATATTAAATGTTTCCCATAGTGCAACACATAAAACAAGTATACACACATTCACAAAGAAATATACCTAAAATCATATCTGTGGGGTATTCTGGCATTATTAGATTTATCTCTAGAAACCAGCCTTAGTAACCATGTGGACTATGGGTTTCTAGTCTTCCCTAGCATTCTTTGCTTTATACCAACAAGAAGACATTCCACTTTATGGTAAATTTGTATAGAATTTTGAGAGTACTTCATCCATCTGGTTATGGTCATCAAATGATGCATGATTTGACATATATTTTGCTCAAGTAATATAAGTAAAACTATAAGTTAGGAAATGAACTCCTTTGAAGATATATTAGACTCCTTGAGTATTGAGGACAAGTAATAAGTGTGAAGTTATATATGAAAGGTAACATGAAGAAGGTGAGAAGAAGTTCTGCTATGAAGGGTTTATGAGGAATTTATATTAACCAGTTCAATGATATTTTTGTTCCATTTTAAATTTTTCATTCATTCACTCAAAAATTTATATTGTTTGTTTTCCATATCACATCTCAGAGTGAATTCTGGGGTAACAGCAATGGATAAGGGAGGACTTACAAGGTTAAGAATAGTACCTTAAAAAACAATCAAGCAGTTGCATCTGCTATAAAGTAGAATGATTCTTGCTTTAAAAAAAGGTATTATTTTCAATTGATAGGTGGGAACACTAAGTCTCGGGGGTTTAAGTAATAAATCATATCTAAAAAGGGTCAATCTAGACAGTCTACCCTGAAGCTGCTAATGTTTTCTATTGTTACATGTAGCATTTAAAAAACAGGAGGGTTTTGAGAGTGAAGGAAACTGAAATGCAGGAGGGCAAAAAACTCGCTCTTTCTATAATTAGGTACGTAATAGCAAGCACCGATTTAGTTTTAGGTGTGATACATTAGGGATCAGCTTATGGACCTCTCTGAGCAGCTACCCCTCGGAGCAGCCAATTTCGGCGCCATGGCTGTTAAAAATAGGTTCTCTAGACATTTTCCTTTGCTCTAGCTCCAGGAACTGACCACATCACCTCACCTTACCCACAATTAGTCTTCAATACAAAAGCACTTTGGCTACCAGCCACTTCTAGAACCAGAAAAGCAGACTTTGGACCCAGCCTAAGCATCATTCCAAAAACACCATCACCATCAGGGCGTGACGTGGAGGGGAGGACTTCGGCCGGATGAAGAGAGGTTATCTGACAGCATCATCCACAGTTCATTTACCATTAATAACAAGGCAGCCTTCTTTGCTGGGCTTGCTCCAACCTGCTAATAGGTACTCCCTGGGGATGGACTCAGCCCGCCTCCTCCGGCTGAGTGGAGCCAGTGCAGAGAGACATCTACGTACTTGAACTATTGTTTCTAACATCAGAACCCTACAGTTCTAACCTCTGGGAGACTTCTCCACTCAAATGGAAGAATTTTGGTTTTCTGGCTCTCTTGCCTTCTGTATCGTCATAAACGAGGGCATTTAATATGTTATCCTAATTCTCTTCTGTTTTCCATTTAAACACTCCCTTTATTAAAGGCAGAAGTAATTGATTTAATTAAAAGGTTAACACTAGCACAATCTAATCTTTACTCCTCACCCTTCTAATCTGATTTATCTGGGGCTGTAGCATACATTAGAAATCGCAGAGAAGAGAAGAGGAAAAAATCATCAGGAAGATTTTAACTAGATAAATCCAGGGGGTGGGGGTGGGGGGACTTCCAGCACTGCATTTTGAACAGAGATTTCCAGATTTTTAACTGAGAAAAGCTCTCATCATAGGTTATCACAATTTCTTTCCCCTTTCTAAGGTTCAATTTTTCTATCTGGCAATGACTGGGGTTTTCCAAACTTGCTCATTGATGAGAATCACATGATCTTCTTGTCAAAAATGTGTTTTGGGGTTCACCTCAGATGGAACTAAATCTGCATGACTAAAGATAATGTCTCAGAGCTGTTTATGATGAAACAAACGCAGGACACTCTGTAAAATGGTCCCTGTGGTCTCATCCAGCTATGAAATCTTGTCTACATCTGATGGGGATCTTAAATCATTATTATTTCTGGGCTAGAAATAGAAACAAAATCAAAAGGTCAGGATATCTCCGAAACTCCTTTGAAGCCACTAAAATAAAACAATTAAAATATATAGCCAGGTCGTGATCAAACCTAGAAACTTTATTTTATAATAAGTTTATATCTTTTTAAGTTTATTTTATGTCTATTTTATATCTTTATTTTATAATAAAGTTTATTTTATATCTTTCCTAAATTCTCCCTTATTTCTACATTTTCTGGAGGTGATCTTTGAGTCAATCCTGTTCTGTGCTTTATAGAAGCTGCCCATTGCATCTACTCCAAACACTAGTCTCACATCATGTCAACCATTCCTCCTTTTTAATCCACTACAAAGCTATTCTCAACCTTGTCTCCCTAGACAGTAATTGAGAATAAATATTAATGTGCCAATAACTAGTTTGGAATCCTGGTGTTTCCTCAGGAAGAATGTTTACATATGTTTATCACCAAAGTGTGAAAAGATGAATCTATGTTGAATGTTTAAACAATATGTATTGCCCAGTTGAAATACTCTGGCTCCACTGGGTGGCTTCTTACAAACTAAATCATATCAGACCATCAATAAAGAAAAAGTATTAATGTCATTTTTTATTTTTAACATTGTAATGTACATAGAGGATTTATCTACTAAGCTAAAAATCTATCTCATCTATATGAAAACGAATTTGGAAATTTAATCAAAAAATTCATTTAGGCCTTTCAGATGTTACCAACAAAGTTATTATTTTCCCGAGTTAGGAGTACCACTGTACCTTACTTGGCTTTTACTGAGAAGAAAGCCTGATTTTCCTCTATGTAAATTTAAGAATATATTAGTGTTTTATGAAATATGTGCATCTTTGAAAGTTTGAGACAGGAACTATGATTGTAAGTGTCAACACCACCACAGGTAACTGGATGGAAATAAAGTAGTCCACTTTTTTTCGATAAAACTAAATGTACACACTTGATTTTTTAAATGTTTGCAATATTAAAACCAAATGCCTGAGGGCTTCCCCTTATGCAAAATAGAAAACAACCAGAGGATAATGTTTCTGGAAGACACAGAATATAAGGGAAAGTCTTTTCTTTAATGTTCATCTTACTGAGTTTATATAAAACCAGAATAACAAGGTCTGCCAGTGTTTTTCAGTTCAATAAGGAAATGTACAGTGGCTCACTGCCCAGGTCCTGCATGCAGACTTTCTGGATTAAAATGGCAATCCTACCACCTTTGAACTCTGAGTTTATGGAAGTGTGAATTAATTCCTTAGACCTTAATTTCCTTGTTTACAAAAGGAGCATTAAGGTTTTGCCTATGCAATAAGATGTCTCTAAGAATAAATGAGATCATACATTCAACAAACTTAGAAAAGTACCTGGTGCCCTGTTGTTAGATACTGTTGGCACTAACAACACAGTAATATATTAATGTTTAATATATTAATGGTTAATTATATTAACCATTCTTAGTCAGAATGGTTCATTAGAAATTATCTTTGTAAGTTAAAGCAGTTCATTCTTATCACTTTGGTCCAAAATTATGATCAACTTTCTTACAACATGCTAAAGAATGAAGGAAATCTAAGGATCCTTTTTGCCTCTGACTTTAAGACTTAGATAGCAGATTTTCATAGTCATTTGCAAAGGAAATAGGAAAGAGTGTGAAAGTTTGATAGACAGTTGAGGTCAAAATACTTCAAGTATAACATCATAAAGGTTTGACCTTACTTAAAAGTTAAATGGGAAGAGCTAATATAAAGTGAAAATAAGAGGATAATCTATATCTTAGAATTCCTTAGAAAGTAATATGAAAAAGAGAAAAGTAAAAATATTGGTCATACCAAGCAAAATAAGTCTAAAGGAGAAAGATAAATACCAGATGTTTCACATACATGTGGAATATAGAGAAACCAAATAAAGGGGCAAAGACAAACCTTGAAAAGTGACCTTTGATTTGTGGTATTCAAGGAGAGGAGAAGAACTGGAAAACAGGAGGGGGAAAGCACATTGATCTATGGCTAAGACTTCCAGAAGGGGGGCTTCGTGGGTTGTGTGCTAAGGGGAAA
The DNA here is from genome assembly GCA_004024945.1 of Uropsilus gracilis. Classification (NCBI taxonomy): domain Eukaryota; kingdom Metazoa; phylum Chordata; class Mammalia; order Eulipotyphla; family Talpidae; genus Uropsilus; species Uropsilus gracilis. The sequence continues at coordinate 51,640 of PVHY01003430.1, forward strand.
AGAGAATTCAAGGGAGGATTCAAGGGGTTTGGGTGGTGGGTGTCATGAAATTTAAATATACAACTGTATATATATATATATATATATATATATATATATATATATATATATATATATGTATGTATATACATGTATTTGTAACTGTAGTGGTGCAAATTTATATTCCAAGACATATTGTGGTGTAAATCAATATAACCTCAATAAATATAACTTTACCCCAAATACATGAATCAAAAAATTATAGAAAAACTTTTATCTTCAAATATTTAAGGTTACCAGGAGAGAAGACTAGACAGATGCCTGAAGATCCAAGAAGCTTTTTTAGAGCATTTATTCCTTCCAGTTTTCCTATTCCTGTTTTCATTGTAGTAGGTGGAGTAAATATGGAGTATATGACAAGTGTTTTTTGGTTTCATTGGTCTGAAACAGGATAATCTTTGTCTGGAATGATTGTAGAAATAATACTACACATTCCTGAGATTCTAGAGTTTGACCTTGATGTTGGATGTTCTCTGACTTGTCTAAAGTGATAAAGACTTGAGATTGTGTTTGCTCCTGCTAAATAACAGAAAAAGAGTTTCTGAAAATAGCATCTTAATCACCTTCTTTCTATTTATTAACCCTTTTATCTATCTATCTAAAATACAAAATAGACTAAACTTATGCTACAAACACAAGCAATCCCCACAGTTAACTTCTTGTTTTTATGTATTTCTGGTCATAAAGAGAGGGTTAAAGGATAATGAATGATTCAGTTTGTAAATGCACCATCTGACACCATAACCTTCCAATCTATGGAGCAGGAGAGAGAAAACTGAGGAGAGAGATAACTGAGAAGTTGTATGTGAGTTTTCATATGCTTAATGTAGAAGAAAAGCTTTCTATTTCTTCCTAAAGTTCTGGAGGTTAGAACAAATCATTGCACTGGAGATATGGGATAATATATGGAATTCCAGGTGAATACCGCTGTCTTTGCCATGGTCCATTATATGGTTACTAAACAACTCTTTATTCTCTTTATCCAAATGGATAGCACATCTTACTCCACAATTATCCATCATAGGGAACAGGATATTAAGCTCAGTCTGATACCTTTACCTCAGGGTTACCTTGTATAGGTCTTTCTTTTCCTCCACTGATTATATATCTAGTATGTCTTACATATGAGGCTAAAGTACCCAAAAGGCAAATCATCTATACCACCTACACTGAAAGTCTAATATTGATCAAAGACTAGTTAATCACAATAAACACAATCATCTCATTCAGAAAGGGAGAAAAAGAGTCAGCGGGTTTAGATCTACATAAAAGTAAATCATTGGATTAATATCATGAAAGCCTCTCTCTGGATCACAGAGCATCTGAACATTTTTCTGTTTTCAAAATTTCAAGACCCTCTGGTTTAAGTCTTAGCATGTTTCTGTGTTTCCATTATTTTTCCTGAATATTTATGCATTCCTTTTTAAGAAATATCTCCTTAGAAGCTATACAGTTCTATCAGAGAAAGTTGAAGGTTTAAGAATTGTTTTGAGTCTTAAAGAGTTTATAATGACGCTCAGCTTCTCAGTTTCTTAGCAATACAATTTTCTCCAACAAAACAAGACTTCTTATTTTTTTGATATTTCTTTAAATTAAATAACTAAATGTCCTTTTTTTTATGCACTGTTCTTTTTATCATTGAAAGAAAGATATCATCTTGAGAGGAAATATGGTCATTCTAATACTTTAGCTATAATGATGTTTGTCTGAATCAGTTCACTCAATGAAGGTTTTTACTCCCTCATGTCATTAACCTCATGTTTGCAAGATAACATCTTTATTACTCCAGAAGTTTTAGCAAAAAGTGTGAATGTTAACGAACCTGATATTTGTCAAGAAACTGAGTTTACACTAATCTCTATCTTTCAAAATTTCCTTTTATTTGTGGTCTTTATCACCTCAATGATAATTGCTCTTTCAATATTTTAAGACTAAATATCTGGAGTCATTCCATTATATTTCACTTCTGCTTGACACTTGACTAATTCCTTTCTGAGCTTATGTGTTCCTTGTAATAACTTCATAAAGGTTCTCTCTAAGTATTAGCTCTACTAGGTTATTTACCAGTTCTATATATAATATTAAAAATGCCTTTCTCTTCCAGCATCTAATCACTCCTATTAAAAGAAGCTTCATTTTCTTGCCATATTAAGATTTACAATTCTCATGCCTTTTACCTTTCAAATTATTTTAATCTATAACAAGAACATTTGTGCATTGAATATCCATAATCTGCAGGGCATGGCTTCATTTGCCATGTCATGGAAGCCTTGAAGGAATTTGGTAATTAGCACCCCATTTAACTTATGAGTATTTCAGACAGGTTTCAAAGCTAGTTGCATTGACTAGCAGAACTAGTCTTTTGGCTATGGACTTCCTTGATTCCCAAACATTGCATCTCACTCTCCCAATTCTTACCCATGAAGGAGTTAAGATATTGAATACAATCTTTAAGTTTTAAGCAATTAAACCAGCTTGGGTTCTGTGACTGGATCAGATTTTGCCCACTGTAGATGAAATTTGTCTCACATAAAAGTCTGAGTTCCAGGCACCTTGATGTCCTTAAGAAATCACTGCAATTTAAAACATCATCTAGATATATTTAGAATGCCAAATTGTAGGCTTTTTTCTGTTTGTTTCATTCTCTCCATAATAGAAATCTGGCAAAGATGAGTGTGGATGAAATAAGGGAAACTTCCTTCAAGTGCAAAAATGACAAGGACACCACACCTCAAGTTTTAACATGGTGACCACATTATCCAAAGACTTGCTTTGAGGAACTGGTAGAAATAGCACTTAGTTTTTAATTTTTTTTAATTCAGCAATTTTATCTCTTTCTCCCCCCCTTTTTTTTTAGTTTCATAATTCACACTGTGATACTTTTAGATTTTTTTTTTTGCAGGCAATGCTGTTGTTTGAAACACTCAATTCACACTCTCTCTTTTTCAGTTCTTTCACACTTTCAGAAAAATACTGCCATTATGTGTCTTAAATTTTAATGCACTCCATTTTGTCTCCTGAGTTTTAATTGCTCACTGGCTACCTTTGTTAAAAAGAAATAGTCCAAAATAAAAAATAATAAGTCTGCATTCACAGTGTCTTAAAAATAGTAGACAAAAGCAATGCTCATACAAGGGACAGATAAAATAATATGACCTATGTTTACACCCTTCAGTCACTGAGTTTTGATTTTTATTATAACTATTAATAATAATTTTAAATTTGTTTAAAAATATCTTTCTCTAGCTATAAGACAATATATAATTAGGTATAATGGAAAAGCTCACTACTCTAAAACAATTCTATCATCAAAAAACAAACAATTATTTCCAGATTTGAAGTTCATATATGTAGAGAGCTGTTCATATATAAAGTGTACACATTGTCACTTGATTTTCCTCTTACTGACACATAGAGACATTAACAGCTGTCATAGTCTAACTTATCATGCCTTCACTGACCTAACCGGTCATGGTTAGCCATTTACCTACCTAGTGTAAATATAATTCTCTGCCATAAATATCATTCCAGTATTATTTCCTTATAATTGATCCCTAAAATTAGAATTGCCGGAACAAAGTGTTGTGATGCTTTCAAACCTCAAAATATACATTTCATCAAATCCAGTGTACTGATCATTTCTGGGAATGTATAATGAGGAATAGGATAGCAGAGATATCCACAGAGAATGTCAACTATCTCTGTGATGGCTGCTCTTTTTATTTATTTATTTTTTTTTAATTTGCACATATATGTGTATTAATATTTATATTACATTATTGCATTATTGTGTACCCTGGGGTTTTCCCACTTCACTAACACCTGTTAACCATCCTAATCTTTTGTGCCCTTCGGCTCCCCTGCTTTCTTCCCTCTCCTCCTCTCTCGCTCCATTGTTCAGTCCCATTGGTTGTTTTTTTTTTTTTTTTTGGGGGGGGGGTTGTTTTGTTTTTGCTTTTTCTCATCCGTTTGTTTGTTTTTCCCTATATCCACCATATAAGTGAGACCATCCTGTATTTCTCTTTTTCTTTTTGGATTATTTCTGCTAATAATGAGGTTAACGATGGTCAAATGAATCTTTCTAGTTCCATCCATGTTGCTGCGAATGACATGTGTTTGTCCTCCTTGAATGATGTGTAGTATTCTATCATGTATATATACCACATTTTTTTAAGCCAATCGTTTGCTTGGGGGCATTTGATTTGTTTCCAAATCTTGGCAATTGTAAACAGAACTGCAATAAACTTCCACGTACAGGTGTCTTTTTGAATTAGTGTTTTCATGTCCTCTGGTTAGATTCTCAGTAGTGGTATTTAAAACATTTAAATCACACATCAGTAAATAATATATTATTTTGCATGTTATAATTTCGTAATTATGGTATTGTAATATGTGTACCTATGTATGTAACTTGTTTTCTTCTCACAAATTTTTTTAAAAATTATTTTAAAATAATATCTCCTAATTATGATATTGAAGAACATCCCCATTTGTTACTTATATTATTGTATATAAATTTCAAGTTGTCTTGAAGTTTTAATATTTGTTATATTGATATCTTGTTGTATCCTAATTTGCATACTGATATCTTGTTGTATCCTAATTTTCTTTAATATATATGTTTTAAGCCTGAAAAAACTGCATAGTTTAAAATAAGAAAATACACATTTCAAAATGATTGTACAATTTTGCAGTAAATGACTGCTAGTCAACTCACACTAAACAAAATATTGTTATAGATTACAGCAAATAGTATATTTCACTGGTAACTATTGTATAAGTTTATATTAAGGGTCTGTTATTTCTTTAACACTTCATGAACTGTTGGTAGATCTTAAAAGTCTTACAGTTATAATATTTTATTCAGGAAACCTTGCAAAAAAGGTAGAGAGATTACTGCTAGACACTTTAACATGTGGAATATCTGAGGTTAACGATGGTCAAATAAATTGCATTTGGTCTCTCAGTGGAATTGTTGAGACTCTGGTCACATTCCAAATCTTCAGGTTAGTTATTTTTTTTTTTTCCTCTATACAACCTGCCCATTTTGGATAGCAAGCCCCTCTGCATTTTCCACTAGACAGATTCCCACTTCCTTTCAGCATTAGGATGGCCCATGACCTCAATTTATCTGGTATTGTTCTTGCTTGTCAAGCTCAACTGTGGGTTTTTTTGTTGTTGTTGTTGTTGTTGGTATTTTATTTTGAATCTCATCAAACCCTTTTGGACAATGTCTAGGATCATATATATATATATATATATATATATATATATATAATATTGTTAAAATATGAGGTAATCTAAGTTATTTAATCAATTCTTTAATACTTGATGAATAAGTTCTATATATATGCTGAAAACCTTATGCTTATAGTTAACAATACCACATAATACACTCAAAACTTCATGAGAGTAGATCTTATGTAGCTACAATAAAATAAACCAAAAAAATAAACTAAAATTTATAAAATTAGAAAGATCATAATATCGTATTAGCTATATTTTGGCAGTATTACCTATAGTCTTTTCTAAGTTGAAACATGAATATGACTTTACTCCAAATTAACATTTTATATTCTACATTCTATTTTTCTTAATAACATACAAACATCTGTACTTATTCTCATTTTATTAACACATGACTGAGGGACTCCAAACAAAGAGGATGTACAATCAAAAACAGAGTCCTACCATCAGTCACATAAAGACAAAGGAAATATTTAGTGTGAAAGATTTTTAATAGAATTAGTGTGCAGAGAGAGAAAATGATAATAGTTTCCTATTTAAATTACCTAAATTACTTATCACCCGATGAGAAAATAGAATCTAGTCAAACAGGGTTGACCTGAAAGTAGGATTTCCGAGTCCTGAGAGTTTGCCACAGGTCTAAGACACCTGGTGGCAATCAAATATCAGGTGGGGTTCTAAATCAGATCTCAGAAACCTGGGACAAAGATATGCCCTATCAAGAGAGCCATTTTAGCCTCTCCACATCTCTCTCACCTATATGCATTTCTCAGGAGTCTCTACATGCCTCTCCTTCCATGTCTCCTTCTACTTACCATGGTAGAAGTCAGGACCCCAGAATGAGAGATTTGCTTTTATAGTGCATCTGCCATCTCTGTTATAAAGCTTCACCTAGCCATTCAGCTCCCTCCTTATGCCCAAAGTCTAACCCAAGGTGACTGCATGTAAGTGGAGGCAGGGAACATATGAAATATTTCCTAATAATTTTGTCTGTGTATTATTCTTAGGATAATATTTATCCTAGTTTACAGGATGGTTCAAAATTTCCCCAGTGTGTGGGATACACACACAATTTTAAGCTTTTGCTTTTTCTTGGAATTCCCTCTTACTCGTCAGCTGTGGATTAAAAAAAAAAAATTAGTCATGCTGACCAGGCAGATAAAATCCACTTGCTATTCTAGCTTCCCTAAATTCATTCACTAGTATGTATATATTTAGTTGTTTTGGTGCCTGCCTTATGTTCCCCATGTGGGAATATTTTCAAGATAGGAACTTTTCTTATTTCTCACAAATCTAGTGCAGCTCTCAAAGGTTCCTGCACCTGGTAGGTATTCAAAATGTTTCTTGAGTGTATAAACTCCAAATTGTTGGACTTCTTATATTTACAGACTAAACTCCACAGCAACTCTTGATAATAGTCAACTAATCCATGTTTTCAAATTGGTCCTTGTAGGGAAGTGTATTCTTTTACAAATCAAACCAATGGATTTTACAAATCATGCCAAAGTCTGTAATTTTCCTCTTAGTTATACCATATCATTAAATGATATTACTATCTTCCCTTGTTTGCCTCTAAACATTTGGTCTGGGCTTGCTTTATTTTCTGTCTAACAGCATAACTATTGTCATTATAGAGTTATGCAAATGATTGAAAGATGGTAAGCTGAAATAATAATCCCCCATATGAAAAACTTGATCAAGATTAAATTTGATATATATGTTATTAATTTCTCCAAAATATAATTGAATTTCATATGATCCTATAAATTTGTATCACATACTAGTAATTTGTGGACTCTTTCTTAGTCTAGTTCTCATTTCTTATCAATGAAAAGTTTCTAAAAATGCAAGATGTGAATGCTGAAATTTACTCATCAGGTTTCTGACAAATAGGAAAAATGAAATGCCATGTTTAATGAATTCCAGGGATGCAGCAAGGGCCTTTTTAAAAACACAGCTAAAATTTATCCATCTTCAGCACTTCTGAGGGAAAATGTATCTTCAAGTTTCTAAAGCTTGGATGTCTCTTTCATAAATAAGGATGCCATATCATAACAAAGAAACCTGTGTATTGGAGCTGAAGACAGAGTAAATAAGTTCCTCCAGATGAAGTTTTCTTCAAAAAATATTTGTCTTGTAAAATTGTGAAGTTTTAAAATTTTAACATCTACAAAGTTGCTCATCACCAATCTAAACGTTTTGAGGAAAATTACTATGGTACAACTTTTATTCTAAAGTTCTCTTTAGATAAATCGATTTCCATCTGTCTTTTTTACCCATTAATTTTTTTTTTTTTAAGACAAGGCTTTGTTCTTTTTGGCTGTATTAAAAACAAATTATCTTTGAGAGCTAGGTATCATTTAGATTCTGAAAATTGCTATCAATTCTTCAGAAAAAAGTCATTGTCTATCAGGAATAAATTGCCAGGCAAATTTCAAAAACTAAGAAAATTTGCATTTCCCACTTTCTAAACATTCTGCTTCCCCAAGAGAACATGATTATCTTTTGTGGGGGGTTAGGAAGCCAGAGAGTGTTATCCAGCTACTACTGTACTACTGCAGGATTTTGCTCTGAGAGACATTACATAGTCCCGATTAGGAGTTGTTGGAAATTAGAATCATTCGTATTAACAATTTAGGAATAACAATCGCCCTGTAGTAAGTCTTCAGGCTCTGAGTTCTGCGTTCCATTTCAGTCACCTTGATTTCCACTACAAGCTTGTTACTTGGTGTTATCAAATTTGACAGATAAAAGAAATTAAGATAATTCAATCTATATCAGATCTAGAGATAAAAATTTAATACAACATATTACAAAGAAACAAAGCAAAAGAACAGACAAAACTAAACTAAGACAAACCCAAGAAATATGATACCCCAAAAGGAATGAGAAGGGAGATGAACAAAGGTACGAAGGGTCCAGCAGACAGTGAAGGAAAACAATAGATGTTCTGACACTAAGTGTGATGTGGTGGCAGACTAGAGAGATATAAACCTATCTCCCTAAATCACATACTCTGTTATAAACCAGCGTTGCCTCAACCAAAGACAAATACACACACACACACACACATACATACACACACACAAACATACTATAAGCCCAAATACTCCAAATGATAAATCTAAAATTCATAAATTGTCTCTGCACCCCATTCTCTGACCTGAGGCCTAGAGGGTCCTTTCCCTGAGCCATTGTCAGTAAAGAGGTTTCTTGGTGTGGGCAGGCATCCACTGATGAAACTTTCAGGTCATTGTCTTGCCATTAGTTTGCAGATTTGCTGTGAAGCCGATTCCCTGACTCTGCGGTCCTTCTGCTTGGGGACGTCGTCATGTTTTCTTGAGTGGCAAGTCCCATAATGGGGTTTTGATTTACCCACTTCCGGTGAAGCCAAAGGTGCAGTTCTGATAGGTCTTTACCACCATTGTTTCTCCATTCCAGTATGTACTGTCTTTCAAAATGATTCTTGTCCTGTGTCCCACACATGTGTATGAGCGGGTTCTTTATCTGGTCCCTCATCCATTCTATGTCACTGTGTGACATGTTTGTGCTGTTATTATTCCTCCTCAGATCTAAGTGGAGTGAGAGTGAAACAGCAAAAGTGTCATTTGCACCCCCTCCCCCCACTTCCCAGCTATTCCTGGACCCTGGGTGGGCCCAGTTCATCAGTCCAGTCCAGGGTTTCTGGCCAGGCCCTGCATCCTCCTTATCTGCCAGCTCAATGGCAGAGGGGCCCAGTGGGTGGTGGATGGGTGCTGGGGTGGGTGCATCTGCCAGCCTAATCACACTAGCAGCTGCAGGCACCTGCCAATCAGGGCAGGCGCAGTTCCTACACGCCAAACTGGCTGAGCTTCTCAAGTCAGTGCCAGGCCCCACCTGCCGCTGGGACATCAGGAGGGGCCTAGTTCCTGTGGGGGTGGCGGTAGCTGCCAAAGAGATGGTGGCTACCATGCAGAGCTTCTATGCCCAACTGTTGTCGCGTGCCCAAGGCATTCCCCTTACCCACCAGCTCGATGGCAGAGGGGCCCAGTGGGTGCTGGATGGGTGCTGGATTGGCAAGGAGATTGGAATGGAGAGAGCAGCCAGCAACAAAAAGACATTGACAAACCCCAAATGAACATGAACTGACTGTCCAGTGCAAATCTAAGACTATAAACCATCAAGCACGACATGCAGTTTCCCAGGAACACAGTCCCTCATCCGAAAAATGGACACAGCCACAGAAAAAGAAGAGATCAATGAACTCAACATAAACCGACAAAGAACAATGAGAGAGGAGGCTGAGTCAACACAAGAGGTGTCATGGTAGGAGGATGGGGGGGTGGTGGAGGAAGGGCATCCCAGTAACCATTTACCTATGTAAGAAATTAAAAGAATTTAATTTTAATAAATAGAAAAAATTAAAAAATAAAATTCATAAACTGTGATATGAGTAAGGTGCTAGCCACAAAGTGAAAATATATGTTGAATGAAGAAGTAACACATTCTTTCACTGTAACTGTTAAAGCAAGTATAAGAAAAAATCTAATATTTAAACAAAGATATTATAAGATGCAGTACACTAGTCACTCCTTCACTAAAATTAATTTGAAAAAATCTTCAAGAACTATTAGTTTTCCACAAGATAATCAACACATCTCTCTTTTCAGAGTGTGATGCTCGGCTAAGTCACCTTTTCATTTGAAGGTCACTGATCATTCTGGTTGTCTTCTACCCACTCTGCTTCCTGCCACCAGATTTCTTATATATACCAACTTCCTCTGTCTCTCAAGTTGCTACATAAACTACTTCCCTGGAAACCTTTTTGGTCCTCAAAGTAAGATCAAGTCTTATTCCAGATATCAGTTCCCTGTGCTATGTAGTTGTTCTCTCTAGGATACCAAGCAATTATAATTAGCTATACAGGAGGGACAGATACTTTAAATCATGAGCATTCATATCCCTTTACTGATATTCTCCTTTTCCTGCCCGCTTCCGTTCTTTCCTTAAATTCATCCAGGGTGACGGAAGGGACCTAGAATGACTTTAGTGATGTATAGTGGGAAAGAGGAGGGAGAGAGGAAAACAGAAAAAAAGGGAGGCTTATGAAATAAATGTGTCAATCATTTTCTAAAAAGGTAAAAGTAAAAATGCATATGGATGTTCTTTACATATTTTTCTGCAATTTTTCTGTAAGCTTGAATGTATATCATGATGATTCTAAAATATAAAAATGGCTAAAAATATACCGCAATAAACAGACATGAGTTTGTTGGAAGGTAATCAAGGTGGTTCAATAATTTCAAAAGTCAGAGGAAGAACTAACCACCCAATGGCATTTTATATTTTCAGAAGAAGAGAAGAACCTGAAAGTCCAAACACTGTTCATTCAGCAGAAGTGACTTTAATCCACTCAAATTAGTACCAGCATATCCCATCTACATTTCATAAGTCTTAAAAAACATGTAATACAACATTGCTAGTCCTATGTTCAAAAAAAAGCAGCAGTCCAGATTTGATCTATGGGCCAAGGTTTGCCAGAATCTTGCCTGTATCTTTTTATTGGCTTTTATACAATTCCTGATTCTTAAACAGAAGTTGTCGAACAGGTACAATCTATGCACCCCTAACATGTGGCTAAGCATTAGCAAGTTTATACCAAGATCCTAAATAGAGAAATCTTGTGACAATTGAATCAAGGAACATTTCACTTAAATAAATTCATACTATTAACTCTTATTGAAAAAAATCCCAACTTGAACAATTTTGAGTAGAATATTTAAGTCATATTTACATATCATTATGACCTTTATAGTAGCTTTTATGCTAAAACAAAGCAAAAATTATATTTCTCATAAAATCCCTCTGCTACTTGGACAATTTATGTTTATGCCTCATATCCTCAAAACTTGAGACTGCTTAATTAAGCTAGTGTCTAAGTGCTTCAAACACTGCTAAAACAGAAAATAATTTTTGGAGAAATTATTTTTTAAAAATAGCTCAAATCATGGAACAATGCAGAAGAAAATATGTGGTAAAAATATCTGTCTCACATGATGTATGTTCCTGAAAATATTTTTTTTTCCTAATTGAACAACTCTGCTTCATTAAAGGATAATTTTGCATAGTAAGATAAAAGGGCAAGTTTACTTTCAATACAGATTAAGATAATGGATTTTATTTAATATGTTGGATTACAAACTATTATTCTCGGTCATATGTAATTTCTTAGTAGATGTGATATAAGCTTGTAAGGGAAAATTTTTTGAAAGTCAACAACATATTTGATTTCTGTTTTGCTACCTTCTCTTGCAACTATTCTTCATCTTCCCTCAAGTGAACAATAATTCAGCAACCTACAGTTTCCCACACTGCTGCTTCAAATCAGTTCTTTTTTTTCCTCTTCCTACTAGTCAACACACCCCCTGCTGGCTCTAGGCTAACATTAATTCCACCTTATTAAAAATGCCAATAAAAAACAAATTAGAGATGTTTTTCACTGTGTTTTCTATGCTGATTTAAATGCAAAGGGGATAAAAGGACATAAATGTTAGGGATTAGGTTACATAATGAAATAATCCTTTGAAATAAGCTTTCTCCTTTTAAATAATTTATTTCTTAAAAACATATAACTTTGAAAGCATGCAAAAATGTTATAGAAGAGTTGTCCTAGTGTTATGTATTACAAGTCTCATGTTCAGCTGTCCTTTTGATTTATATAAAGATCAGGTAAGTCTCTGGAACAGAAGAGATTGCTGATTGTCTTTCTTTTCCTCAACAAAGTTAGTAATAGCAGGTGAACCGTAGATCTAGCTACATCCTGAGAGATGGAGATAGGGCATGAGAACCCTAAATTGAAATTTTTAATGTGGTAATAAAAAAACACAAAACATAAGTCATATTGAAGCTCAAATGAGCAGGCTAAACACACAAATATACCCATTATTTATTCACTTCTGACATTTGTGGTATGGAAAAAGTCAAGAGTCTGGAGTCCAAATCTCTTCACTGGTACTAAGAGCTTTGTGCTTTGGGCACTGTTACTTAAATTTCAGAATCCTCAGTATCCTTATCTGCCAATGAGCTAATGATACTTCCCTCAGAATTTTGCCATAAATTCTGAGAGAAAAACAAAGTAAGACTGCCTCCTGCAAGTTGATATTTATTAAACATGGTTTATTTTCCTCCAGAGTAGCTAACTAGCAGTGACTTAAGCAATACAGACATTTATTGTTCCAGTGAAGAAGTTATCTGATTTTGTAATTAAGATCCAGAAAATGCCTCTTCCTTTGCCTTTTATTATTTCATGGTGCTGACTCTTGTGCCCAACTATGCTACTGGAGTTGCTAACCCACTCTCCTTACGAAATATTGTCCCTGCCACAGGAAAAATGACAAAGATGGTGTTTTGTTTTGTTTGTTTGTTTTTTTCAGGCTTTTCTACATTTTCTCTTCCCCTAAAGCCTTACTGGTTGGAATTCGGCCACATAGACATAGCAATAATTCTCTAACAGAATGTGATTACTGGGGTAGGCCAGTCAAATCACGATTCCTTCACCAGCCTGTTTTGTAATCAAGGAAGAATTTACAATGTCCGCTCATCAAGAAACCAATAATGTTGGCCATCTCTAAAACCAGCATTTACAGCAGTTCTCCCCTTATTTGTGGTTTCCCTTTTCTATTTCAATTACCGTGATTCAAAAATATTGCATGTAATAGATTTTGAGAGACCATATATACATATTTTTTACTGAAGTATATTGCTGTATTTGTTCTATTTTATCATGAACAAATGTTGGTAATCTCTATTGTGCCTAATTTGTTAATCAAACTTTATCCTAATTATGTATGTATGGGGAAAACAAAGTAGGTATACAATTATTTACTATTTGCACTTTTATGTACCCATTGTGGGTTTCAGAATTATCCTGTGTGGATAAGAGGGGCCCCGATAGCTTTTTTCTCCACTCTAAGTGTTCCTGACCTATGTTTCTATATGTGGTGTCCCAGCCTAGCACTTGTGAGAAGTGTAAGAACCTTGAAAACAAGGCTAGGTCATTTCATCTATGGCATTAAGTTAACCTTATGAAAATGATACAGACTTAAGCATGTTATTGTTAGTCAAAAAATTGGTGATGCTTTATAGAATTATTACGATGCCTTTGAGTAATGAATTATGCATATTTCACATAGATTGATTAATCTTTTTATAGTATTTGCATGTATTTTCCCCCAGGGATGAATTGGCAAATGAAATGCATAAGAAATCCATTGGTTAGGGGCTAGAACATAATATTTATAACTTGTGTCTGTATAACAAAAGTACTTCAACATGTATAATTCTATTCACTATGCAAAAATACCTAAGTGAGGAATTATCACAATTTACAGATGGGGAAATTGAATTTCAATGAGACCAAATTAAATACTCAAGATCTTGTACCTAGCAAGCATCAAAGCCAAGACTACTAACCAGAGTCTCTGATTTTAAAGTGAGAATATTTTGCATTAAATCACTTCAAATATGTATTTTCTAATATATGATGGATTTTACAGATGACTTCTCAAATTTCATAGATGAAATTTTTTTCACAAAAAGCCAGAAATGAGTAGATAAGAGTGTTTTTACTTTATTTTATCTTTTTATATTTCTGAATGTCCTATAGCTATTTTGTCAAAAATTTTCGTAGACATTGTATAGTTACTTTAGAAAATGAATTGCCCCAGGGCTGGGTATGGTGGCGCATGTGTAAGTGACAAGCTAGGAAGCCACAACTGGGCCCGGGGATCACAGTTCTAGTCCTGCCAGGGGCACGTCAGGAGACCTAATTCCAAAAAAAAAATAATAATAATAATAATAATAATAACTGGGTGTGGTGATGTACACCTGTAATCCCAGATACCTGGTAAGCTAAGGCTAGGGATTGCTTGAGTCTGTGGTACCTTGGGCAATGTTAGCCTGCAGTTCCACAGGCAAAAATAATGAGAACTAGTCTCAAAAAAAAAAAAAAAGATGAATTGCCCAAATATTGCAAATATTGGCGAAATACATGACTAATATGAGTATTTTATAGCATGAGTTTTTCAGAAGTTATCTTGCGCTATAGTCCTACTAGTTTTCCATATAACTGACAACTTGACTGTTAAATAATCATAGATGCCCTAAATTCAGGATCCTCTGAATTCTGGTAAGTGAATTACAGGGCTGAGGCTGAGGCATGTTTTACTTCTAAAAAGAAATAAAACAAAGTCTTTGATAACTAATATTATTTACATATCAAGCATTTCTTGAAATTCTACAATATATGGTATAAACAAAGTTGATACTTATTGAGAAACCACTCAGAAATATGGAAAGATATATAAACAAAAACATTATGCAAAATAATCAATAAAGATCTCAAGAGCTAAAGGTTGAACTTTGTAATAGCCAACTGGGAAGGAAAATTCATCAAAGAATGAGAAGGATGTGTAAGTAGTATGACACGTTGTAAGTTGAGAAATGCATTTTAGGTAAAAGCATTAAAAATGATTATTTTATTTGCAGGAGAAATAGATTTTTTCCCCTTTCTTCCAATGTAACTTTTATTTAAACTGTATTAATTGTATAGCTATAATTGATCTTTCATAATGTGAAAAGATCTATGTTCTAAGAGTAAGTTTTACTGTTAAGAAAAGCATAATTGCAAACAGCTTTGAAAGATTAGGAGAGAGCATTACTTGAAAATAGCTCAAGTTAATTTTTTCTCAGTATTTTACTAAAGCCTTTTATCTGAATAGAAAAGTTGACCTTTGCCTTCTTTGTCCTTAGCGTTAATTTTTCCTGTTAAGACAACTATACATGACCTAACTTGACATGAATAATAAACTTCATGGCCCAGAGTGACTTAAATCCCTTTACCCCCAAAGAGACAAAGAACCACTTCATTATGCCAACTGCAAGATTTCCTTCCCAGAGGAAGCAATCTTTGTCAATTTAAAATCTTCTATAGCTCTTATTAACTGAGCCACTACATCACATGCTAGCTTGTATTGTTTTCTTAACTTTTTAATGTGTTTACATCATATTTTCCCAAGTCACTTTTGGTTCCATAACAGCAAGACATTATCAGCCACTTACTACAAAGAGGAAGGGAAAAGAAGGAAATTGAAACATGAACAAAGAAGAACAGATATGATGGAAATAATAAAATTAACCTTATGTTACAGCAATGTTTTCTAAAATATTATTTTGAAGAGAATGGGAGACAAGAGAAGTTACCCTTCAATCATAACATCATAAAATGTGAATTTGAAATAATTCAAAGTACTGACATGTAAAATAGCTACTGTATCCATATGCTATAGTGCTCTCTACTTATAAATTTTCTAAAAGTAAAGAAAAGAGAATGGAAGGTTTGAAACCTTTCTGAGAGTCATATGCATTGGGGACATTCATCCTATGTGATATTTAACATATCAATACCTGCTTTATCTTTGAAAGTCATCTATAAAATGGAGATGATCAAACCTATATGTGAGATATCTTGAGAGAGGATGACAGAATCAATGGAGAAAACTAGTTTTTGGACATTTGAAGGTTAAGATTCCAGTTGATGAATGACATTCCCCTCTGCTCCATTAAGGAGAAAGAAATGGGAGGGTTCCAGAGAAAATCAAAGGGACTTGAAACCCAACCATAGCCACTTTGTTCCTTTTTTAAAGATTGTAGATAAGTTTGACTTGAAAAGACAGTTAGAGCTATCATTTAAAAACACAGGTATCTGAGGATTTCAATTACCTGTACTTCTACAGGTAATAAATAATATCAATAAATCTGTTCTATCTATGCAGAACTTTTTAAGTCTCTTGAAACAAGTCATACTACAAATACAAGTAGTATCTTATCAAGCAACATGGGGAAATGGACTATTGTTCAGCTTCTATTCTACAATACAAGAGGCACATTTATCAGAATAAAAGTTTTACGAAAAAGATTTTAATAGGTAAATATCAATCTGGCTGAAAGCAGTTTTAATAGTGATTAACTTTGTACAGCTAATGAAAACTAGTTGGCAAAATGCCCCCAGAAGATGGCATTGTTTACACTACTGTCTAAGAACAGCTGTTTACCCCTTGCTACATTCTCAATTGCAATAGTCTTATTGAAATGTTAACAAATCTTAGACAAATGTCTGCTACTTAAGGCTGAAAGTTGTTCTGAGAACAGGTGTGTTTGAGAGAAAGAGACACAACACTACAAGTTTAAATAGGACTTTAAATTACGTGCCATTTATAAACTATATACTAGGTTCGCATATAGAAACTAAATGCAGAGATCAATATTTACTAATAGCTTAAAGATTATTTACAATGTACAGGCTTTACGATGACAGATTTCCCTGATTACTTTTTAATATATATTCCAAGAACATTTTATCTGATAATGATTCATTTTAAGTTATACTGTCAAAATATAAAGCTGGCATCATTCACAGTTATTGAAATATTTTATATGATTTGGAAAGGTGTAAAGGGAATGACGCAGTGAAACATTAAATTTAGTAACTAAAGGTGTGTAATCTATGCATATTATTTATCCATGCCTACAAAGAGAGGGCTTGGTAATATTTGGAGTGAGAGGAAATCTCACACATCTCTGGTTAGGGAGGTATCAATCTGTAATATAACTTTATGTAATAACTGACCATACCTACAAAAGATGAAGATAAGCATTTCCTATGGTCCAGAAAATCTATTTAGGTACATACTTGTGAAAACTTAAGAGATAAGTATTAAGAAATAGAATAGATAAATTTGACGGAGATACAGAGATGGTAAAAAAATAAACCTAGAAATAATACAGAGATTTATAAACAGATGTATTCATTAGTAAATTGTATATTTATAAAATGAAATGAAATACAGCAGCTAAAAGAAAAAATATGACAACATGTATCTAAATGCATACAATCAAAAAATAGAATGTTCAGATTACAAGGTACAAGAGTACATGATAACAATCTATGTATTAGTGAAAGACTATTGTTTTAAGGATATAGCCCTGTATGATTACATGATATTTTTCATTATATTAATTGATATAATATCTAATATGAAAGAGCACACAAAACTTTACATTTTCTTAAACTGTCTTGCATGGTTAAACTAGGCACATAAAGGTTTTTAAATCCAAAGTGTTAAAAGGTCAGGGTTTGGGGAAAAGCATTTGGGTCCTATGTAGAATATGGCAAGTGTAGCAGCTCTGAAAGCCACTTAACTCAAGCCTTTGCCCACAAAGAAGCTTCTTGGGTAACCTCAACTTTGATATTTTGGGGTTCTCTATCTCTTGGACATAGTTTTTCTCTCAAAATGTAGACCTGTGTTGGGGAAGTTTTCAGGTTGACTGGAATCCAATACCTTACATGATTATTTTTCGATAGAAGCTTGGAAACAAGAGTCATTCACTTATAAATGAGAGAACCTTCACAATTATTTTCAAATAAAGTGACTGTGTGATTAATCCAATGACCATTCAATCACCTTTTAGTATTTGAATAATGTGAGTCTAGTAGTACTAATGAAAACCACAAAGTACCTCCAGATTTACACAGAAGCTGCCCCAAAACTCAGTTCAACCCGTAATGCCTGTACAACTTGCAGTTGAACCTCAAGAGCTGTCAAATATACATGTATAGTGTAAAAAGTACGTCTGCCCGTTTGGTACTGTTAGCTAGAAAGGGAAAGATAGAGAAGACATAGATTTCCTCTGTAGCTACTCTGTCTTTAACTTGATTGTAAATCTCACATTGGAGACATCATTATGGCCCCTCATTTTGTTAAGATTTGACAGTTCTCTGACAACTTCCAATAAAAAGCAAAAGAAGTTGATTTATGATAAAGCAGGAGAGTTCTCAGATGTAAATCAGAACCCAGAGAACCAGGGTTTCTAATAGAGATTCTCCAGGGAAAAATCAAAACTACTTTTTCCTCTTTAAAACATTGAAATCCCTCCAGTAGATTCCTCGTAGGGGAATCTCATAATTTTATGACTGAACAAGGATTCCCACTAATCCCCCTGCCCTCCTCCCACACACACCCCTTGGCGTTCGTCGTTACCATACCAGTTTCTCTCTCCTTCTCTCTCCTCTTTGGCGCCAGCGAATCACCTGGGCTCCATTACCTAAAGCCCCAGCACCCTGCAGCACTCGCCCAAAGCTGTGTGCCATCAGGGAGGAAAGAGATGGAGACGTGGACTGTCGGTGAACGGAAGAACGCTGGGATTCGGGCGCAGAGATGGGGGGTCAGCAACAAAGCAGGAGAGCGGACAAAATGCTAAACCGCTAAATCAAAAATCGCAATATTATCGATACCATCTGCTTTCCACACTAGGGAACACCCAGAAGGGAGACTAAACAGCAAAATTCAAGTCTTCACGCGAATGAAAAATAAATCATCTCCTATAGTTCATTTCAAAGCTCTCCATGGGAAATTCCCTCTTGCTAATGCGTTCTGTCTTCCTACTCCTTTTAGTATCTCTTCAGTAACGCTCTTCGAAAACCTGGTTTAAATTTCAGTATCTTTATTCGCTCCGCAAATTAGGGAAGGAAGGAGGGGAACGGAGAGAGGCAGATTTCCTTCCCCTTTCCCACTCCCTCCCAGGTAGCACGAGCACACCGCAGCGCCCGGCAGCAACAGAGGAAACGCGCCGGAGCGGGGCGAAGACCCGCCCAGGCCGCTCTTATAGGAGAGCGCGGGGTGGGCCTGGCCGGGGGCGGCGCCGCGCGGCCGCTCGCCTATAAGGAGCTGTCCGCCGCCCGGGTGCTGATTTCAGCTCTAGAATCCGACGAGGTGGATTTGCCTGTTCACCGACCTCAGCCACTGTTGTTGCATCTGGCTTTGGATTTGCACCTTTAAGGAGTGGGGAGAGAAGAAGCGGGAGGTAAAGGCGACTACAGCAAGCGGCTTTTGTAGCTTCAGCCGCAGCTGGGGAGAAGACCCCGCTAACGGTTTCCGTAGAGCTCTGGGCACGGGATGGAGTGAAGGAGCAGTGACTCTCTAAGGGGGGGTGGGAGGGGGTCAGCCTGTGCAGAGGAAAAACAGAGCGCGAGAGAGAAGAAACCGTGGCTGCCGCCTGCGAATTTAGGATTCGATTGGGAGGGACCGCTTACCCAGGGGAAATGGATTCTGTACTACGTCTGACCAGCGTTTTCACTTTGCTCTTCTCGGGTTTGTGGCATTTAGGATTAACAGCGACAAATTGTGAGTACCAGAAACTGGGAGCGGGTAGAAGAGAAGGGAAACGTTAGCATTTGGAAAGACCCTCAAGTGTCCAAGCGTGCTCAATTGTGTCTGTTCCAAGCAGAAGGGGGAAAAATGCTGATGAGTGTGATTCCTTCACTCTAACCATCCCAAAAGTTAACAGAGCTCAAATGAACCAGTCCCACTGAATTTTCTAGCCTTCTCCTTGAATTGCAAAGTTCAGGGTAGAGGGAAGGTTCTCTTCCTTTAACCTCCAGCCAGCTGCGCATTCTATGCCCGCCTGATCTGTGTCAGTGCTTTCTTGGCAAGGGCCCTGTGTTGGGATTCTATGCACTGGGGGCTGAGCTTCCAGGGACAGAGATGTTCCCAGACCCAGCACTCAGTGACAGCAGCTCATCTCTGAATCCGCCTGCCTGGAATTTGCCATATTCCTAGTGCTTCCCAATGCTTGGTTTTCAGCTCTCCTGTCTGCAGAAGGCTCCCTAGCTGGGGGTATCTTACAACCAATAGGCATAGGTTTAACAGGATTGGGAGTTTTGGCCTAAGAGTCATAGCTCAATGTAGTCAAACCACAAGATCAATGGCTGCCCCTGTTACAGAGGAAGAGCTTTGATGTACATTCCACCTCCAAAATCATATTTGTCAAAGAACACATAAAGAGTATGCACTAAGTGTACACTCTGTCATCCAAGATTTAACCTCGGCTAGTGCATGACATTTGATTTAATAGGCAAGAATACCGGACACCTGGGGATCCACCACCTGCACTATGCATTTAAAGAACCCAATTCCTCAAACTTGAATAAATCACAAGGGCCATCAGAGGTTCAATCTCAATAGCTCAGCTGCCTCTCCAGGTAGAGAACGGGAAGTTTTTCCAGCTCTGGAAACTTCTGAAAGAGAAAGAATGTAACTAAACCATCTTTGTTATTTTCAAGAATGGTTTATCAAGGTGCCTGGAGTTTCTGAGCTGATTCCTTGCCTGCTGTTGCCACAAATCTCGGAACTATTTAACTCTCTTGAAAAAGTTTTAATCCTATTTTTTTTTGTAATCTGAAATATCACTGAAAAACATAGGTAAGAGGACTACTTAGTACTTATGAGTCCTTCTACCTTATTTCCTACCTTCTTAGGTCTGGAAGAATCTTGAGTAAGAAATAATCAACTTAGAGTTATATTACGAGAGAGATTTAGGAAAGTGTTATTTACTGAAAATGGCCCAAAAGTGGAGATAATATTTCTATCTTTGAGAGAAGTTTTGTAGATTCAGAATCTATAGCTCATGGCAATGAGTTTCACAGATTTTATTAAAGTTTGTATTATAAAGGAATCCTGTTGAGGTCAACCACTAAAAGAGGGAATATCTAAGAAACTTTAGTATAGAAAGTATTTCAGAAAATTGGTAAAGATAGGTTAGAATCTGAATTTCCCCCCTTACCCCCCACCCACACTCTTTTTTCCCTTCCTTCCTTCTCCTCCTTTTTCTTTTAAATAAAATTGTTCTTATGGTGCTTCAGAAGGTATCTGAGTGGTTTAATAAGTTGGGCATGGTGCTAAGTTAGTATCTCTACCTATAAGAACACTAGAGGTCAGTATTGTCCTAATGATGCAAAGGTGTGGCAGCAAAATAGCAGCTTTTTTGATTCACACATTTACCTATCTGAAAATAGTGAATCATATTTTGAAGAACCACAAAGGTGGGATGAGGGATAAGAAATAAATAGAATATACTCAATATAATATGATTTTGGTTTCCTTATATAGCACATTATCTGAAAGGTCAAAGAAGAAATGAGTTGTAGAAAAACATTATAAATTAAGCAATTTATGTTTAAGTTGTAATAATAATGCTCATAAAACCTAAACAGCATTTACTAAAAGCTCATTTTTATCACTACTGATGCAATAATGAAAGAAATTTTGAACATTTAAAATGAAACTTCATGATAATAAGCTTTGGTGTTTCATCAGTGACAATTTAATTTCCCTATTTCCAACCAACATTTCAATTGAATGCATGTTGCTTAATAAATACTGCAAAATAAATATAAGCATGTTGCTTAATAAATACAACATTTTAGAGTAAATGATATATATTTCTTATTATACTGATAAAATGCATTAATTTGGTGAACAATAGAATAGCAGAAGAAAATTATTTCTGAACAGAAACTGATGGTCTTTAGAACCTGTAATGCAGGGTTTTTAAGAAAAAATAACATTCCCCAGTTTCACAATTTTTTTTATGATTCACACATTTCATTCAATAAATATAGTAAAATGATTTACCAATTATCAGTAGCCCATTAATATTTATATGTACATATTGAGAAAGAGAAACCTCCTTTCAAAATTATCTATTTGTCAAGTTTATGAATTATTGAAAACATTCTGATCTATCAATATTTTTATCCTTTAAAAATATCATTTTATATCACTTGTGACAACAAAAATGTACTATTCATCCATATGCTATGTGTTACTGAGCTATACCTGTAAACTTTGTTCAAGTAAAGATGACTTTTAATTGTTCATACTCTTATAATAATTTTCTGTTGTTATTAATTCTATGTGTATATGTGCTTAATTTTCTCACTATCTGACCAAAAGTTGCACACTTATCTGCAAGAGGAAGATTATTGTTTGTCCAATTACAGATTTTTATATAAGTATCTCATTAAAATTAAAGTCAAGTCAAAAGGCGACACGCAGTGTAGATATTAGGAATCTATGTGGAAATCATAATCACCCACAAAAACTGAAAATTCCCTGATTTCAGATTCTTGGAATATTAAGTAGTTATAATACTTTATGTTTAATCCTGAGGGAATTATTATCAGATATAGATATTATAATTCTTTGTTAAATGAAATTCTGTTTTACATGTTACATCAACGTCTTTGATACCAGAAGAAATCATGTGACTTGATAGTTGGTTTAGATGGAATCAAGTTTGAAATGTTAAGGATTTCTAGCCCAGTTATGCTATAGCTAACATATCAAATATCCATTAGGTCATGCCACTTTCCTGTACTTTTGTGCTTGGGTAGAAACCAGCAATTTGATATCTATATTATTCCTAAAGAGAAAAGCATTTGATATTTGATTGAGGATATTTTTCAAATAATAGTTATGTTTGAAGGCTATTATAATGAAATAATAATTGTTCAGAAGACAATGGGGAATGTATTGAAGACTTGTAGAGTCACTATTGATTTTTAATGATAGCAAGTGTGACTATGAGGAGCCTTAATATTGACTAAGAGATCACTTTGAAGGATATCCACTTCTTATATATAAGGTTTTGTTTTGTATACATTAGGTGCTTACAGATAAAATCCTTGAAAGTGAATAAAAGAACAGTAAATTTACATTAGCCCTTTCATAGTAACCATAACTTCATCTAAAATATGCGTTGTCAGTTATCTTCATAGAAAACTTCAAATAAAGAAATGTGCTATAACCTGACATATCTGATTTCATGCACACATCTAATCAATAAGTAATATAAATAACAAAGCTCATTTTGTGACATTTTCCATGCAGCAGAGTGAAGGAAGCACTGTAGTGCTCCTTCATTTGGAAAAGTCCTAAATATGTTTGCTGATTAAAGGGTTTATTTTTGACACTATTTATAAACTCTCTTTTCCCTTCATATTGCTTCCCATCACCAAACCAGATTTATATTTATACAATAGGATAATGTAAATAAAAGACTAACATTTTCACATAATGTTACAGAATTATGAAGGTATTGGTTTCCACATAACTATACTCCCCTACTCTTATTCTTATAATGAACAACTGCTTTATAAATATCTATTTTCCTTTTCTCTCCTTGCCTCTCTTCACTATTGCCTTTCCTTGACCTTAGGACCCAGTTTTCCTTTATTACAATGCGTTATGTTTCAGAAACTTTTCATTATAAAACAAAGTAATATAAAATCATTTGCAATGTTCCTAAAAACTTTAGTTGATGATACACTAATCTTTAACTTAAATATCATAACTGTGCTGAAATATGGCCCATATACACAGAACTAACAATTTTGTCATATTGGAAGGTGGGGAGTGAGTTTAATTACCTACAAGTCCAGCGTAGAAGACTCACTTGCAGAAAAGGATTTTAATATGAAGCTTCAATATACTCAATGGGAGCCAGCAAAAGAGTTTTAATTCAAGAAAAACTGTCTTCATTAAAACTCTGACACCTTTTGGTTGGTGACCTTGTAAAGATTGTTGACTGATACTGATGATAATGGTTTATTTAAGGAAGGAACTGGATGAAATGATTAGTAGAGAACTATCTTGTCCTAATGTATTTATATCTTTAATTGTTGATGTTGTCTACTGGTCATTCCATCTGGATACTTCAGGGATGGTTATACTCAAAATTGTTAAGCAATTGAATTCAGAATTACAGCATAATAGGATTTTAATTCCTACTAACTGCTATACACTTTTTATCTCTCAATTTATATAGTATGTTCCTAAAATTTAGATAGACTTTATTAAACCCAGTTTACAAATGAGTAGATTTAAGAAAGTAGGGTTAAGTAGGGTTAAGAAAATCTAGTAATTTTCCCTGCAACATGAAAACAAATCAATTAGAAAAAAAATCAAAGTACAAACCTAGATATCTCTCTATCGCCAAAAACCAGTCTCTTTCCAAGCTGTGGCATTAATGTGCATGCATTTAGTAGAGTCTGAATGACAATGTGGGAAACTTGTCTTGGGATAACTATGTCCAGTCTCTGAAGCTCTGCATGGCCAACAAAGGGCACTGAGGTGGCAGTTTCCACTGGAGTCAACTTCTGAATTTATTCTTCTAATTAGTGAGTATAGCTTACTACTATTTAGGAAATGCCAAGATGTTAGTATGCATAGCTCTTATGCAAAAGAGAAAATGTTCATATCATTTGATTTGATATGGACATGAAGTGTGGACCTCTGCATTTATGTAAGCCAAGTTTGAGTTATTAACTCCTTTTGAATTTTAATGAGCATTTCCTACATAGCCTGAAAACACAGTGCTGCATTGCTATAAAAGTCCTTCTACATAGCACTGATTTCAGTATAAAATTATGAGAAAAAACATTGAATTTTATTTAATGGGGCTTTAGTAGCAAATCACTGAAAAATCATTATTTAATTGAAAATCTACATTACCTTGGTGACACTCTGATGCTATCTTTTAATGCTGTATGTAGTTGGGAGATTTAAGTGTTAATAACGTGCGTGTTGTTCATTTGAAAATATATTGAAGAAATGAATTGCAAAAAATAGGTTCTTTCTTAAAGTTGTTTTTCTATGAAACTGGAGGAAAGAAAAAATGAATACGAACGTATAGTCCTTGACCTCAAGGAACTCTGAAAATGTGCAAATAGAAAAGTAACTCTGTAATCATGTCAAAGTGATAAATGCTGTCATGAAGATAAGCACAAGGAATAATGTGAGACAAAAAAAAAAATCTCTCAAAATGGTTGGGATATCACGGCAAACACTGGGAGAGAGAGAAATCAAATTTAAACTGATACTTAAAGTTAGACTTGGCTGACTGGAGAAATAGAGACAATTCTTACAAGCTTTTGTGTGAAGGCATAAGAGAGAGGAATTTTGAAGTAACTACTTTTAGGAGTGTTTCATAGGAAGAGGAAGATAAGAAAAAATTCTAGAGAAGCAGACTAGTATTGGAGTCTTTTGTTTTCACCTTTAAAACCATGAAGAGTCATTGAATAATTTTATATATGTAAATAGATAATACATTATAAAACATTAATTTTAAATATTCATTGTGTGAAGGATACACTAAACAAGAATGAAGAATAGAGGCAAGAAGACTAGTTAATGCATTATTATCATGACTCTGGTGATGACTAAGGCTGGAAAAAGAAGTTTCAAATTTACAAAGAATGAG
Organism: Uropsilus gracilis; assembly: GCA_004024945.1. NCBI lineage: Eukaryota > Metazoa > Chordata > Mammalia > Eulipotyphla > Talpidae > Uropsilus > Uropsilus gracilis. Next base: position 77,062 of record PVHY01003430.1, read on the forward strand.
AAAGAAAATAATCCAAGACCTAGAGATATATGAGTTAGTCAATTCACAGAAGGTGCAGATTTGTGGTTAAAATGTGTTTTATAACTGCTCCCATTGTTTTTGACAAATGAGAGCAATACATGCTAGAAAAGATGTTCTGTTCTCTGAAATGAAGTTCTTCTCTGGGAATACCAAACAACCATATTCTCAGTGCAGTATATTTCACATTTGCATGACACCATATAGCACATGCTGTCTGTATCCATCATCGTGATGCATCTTCTAGTATATAAATTTTGCTGGGTTATGTCAGCAGAGTGAGAACTAGTCATTAAGGAATGTGTAATTAAACCTCAGCATCCCTGCTTTCATTCCCTCTCTGGAAGGAGGGAAAACCAGAGATCATTAATGCTATCAGTGGGTGCTTGACGGAAAAAGAAACAAGGGGAAGTTGGGTGTGCCATGTTGATTTGCTCTCATTGGTAATTGATTTGCTGGCATAAATTCCATGTCTCTACATTTCTAATTGCTTTTGTGCATATTCTTCAGGGTTGATTAATGCCATCTGTTCGCTGGATCAGCTGAATTGATTGAGTTTTAAAGGATGACAACAGTAATGTTGAGGATAGAAAGAAAATGAAGGGAAATGCCAAAACACTACTCTTGATGTTCATTATTTTTAACTATCCACCTTTAGAAGCAGAAATATCCCTCTGAAGACAGTCCAAGGCAGATAGCTTTCTAAAGAAGTTTGCCTAACAGACAGATGATTGTAGGTGTTAGATGGGGCCTCTGTTTGCAGAATATATCTGTTTTCCAGTTCTTTCCCTCCTTCCCTTCCTACCACTTACCCTTTCTTTTTTCCCACTCCTTCTCTCTGCGATGGGCTATGTATTTTGGGTGTTAGCACTGGACTTTTCCTAAACTCATGATTGTGTTAAAAATGTAAGAGGAGGGGAGAGAAACTCTGTTGGATTTCAGCATTGCCTTGCTAAACTGTGTGGGCATGATCACCAAATGTAAAACCTCCCAACACAGCCTATTATAGGGCAGGCCACCGGGGATCTGCCACCCACAGGCACTGGGGAAAACCTAATTCCAACACCCCCACCCATCTGTGCCCATACTAGTCTTCTGCCAACTGCATTAATACCCTCATCTGTAAATAAGGGAAAAGACCTTTCAATCCATTGAAAGAGCAGTAAAATTCCAAGTCCCATTGGAGGAGAAAATACAGAAAAGTAAATTTATACTGAACCAATGGATTGAGAAACAGATTTTTTTCTAGGAGGAAGGCTTATAGTAAATGTAGTGCTGGTTTCTGGAGAAGAGAAAGAGAACATTCTAGGTCAGGATAAGCGAAAAGATAGAAATGGGGCAGAATATCTATGCCAAGTTCTTGATTTTTCTTATTAAGTTTTCTTTTTTCTTTTTTAAGGTTGAGAGCTGAAGATAGGCACTAAGGACTTGGTCAGAACAGTGGAAATAACCTAGGTCACCCAGTTCTGGGTTGATTTAATTTGGAAGCAATGAGAACGTCTTATAATACTAACTTAAACATTGTAAAGTTAGTTGAAATATGTAACAGAAGTTACTCTGTTCAAAATAAATACGCTGTGGGAATTTAATAATTATACCTGTTGTAATTACTAATGAACCTCATTGGGTTGTTTCAAAATCAGTTACAATGTAAATTGGGCCAAAGACAATTACATGTCAATTCTTAAAAAAGGCAAAATGGTTCATTTCCTTTTCTTCTGGGTAATCAGATATCTGAGAGATTTCCAAGGCAAATCCCAACTTGTTTTCACTTTACTGCCTATGTCAGAAGCATTGTGGCAAAATTTGGCTCCACCTGTCAGAAAAATGTGATGCTTAGATTCCTTGCATGATTCCTGATTCTGGTATAGTATGATCTCTACTTTGGCTCTTTCCAAGTAAACCTGTCTACAGAAAAGAACTGTAAAGAGAACCTGACTAGAGAGTGCAGAAAGAATTTCTCTGGAAAAACAGGGAGTAAATTCCATAAAACACTGAGCAAACCCTTACAGGAGTTGTCAGCATGATGGGTAAGTGTCAGCATGATGGGTAAGAATCTTTAAAGAGATCTTGAGGAAATCAATGGGTCCGGCAGGAGTTTGTGAACCAAGTGTCTGTATTACCATAATTTTCATGTTTTCAGGCCTAGTCCTCTAAGCTGGAGTCAACCCCAGGTTGCAGCAGCGGCACTGAGCCCAGACCTCTAGACCATCATGGGGTGGTGTCTGTTGAAGCCAAAACTGGGTCTCTTCCCTGACTCAGGCGAGCAAGTTAAAATAAACAATTTGTTTAGATAAACAGATATGGGGATACATTTGTAACAGAGAAAAGAGATAGAAATGAAGTGGAACTCCCAGGTTCCCGCAAACAGGAAGGGGCAAGGAAGCCAAAATGGAATTGTCTCAGGGACTATAGACCTTTCCCTATCTCTCTGTGATTGGTTAATACCACTGTACTTAGAATTACTTCTTGCTTGCCAACCCTTAGAACTTTTATTTTTTATTGACCTTATCTAGAAAAGTCCTGTTAGTCTGTCATGTCCCTTAGTCCAAGGAGTGTCCACTGAATCTTCTTTGGGGTTTGCTGCCATTGTCTCTGGAGCCTCTCTTATTCCTCTCAGGCTTTTCTTATCCGATTCTGACCCTGGAAGCCATGACTTGCCCTATGCTCCTTTGCAAAACACTAGGACAGATTTATGTAAAATGTGCAGGTTTGGGAAAACTGTATTTCCATTCTATGTACAACCGAATGCACGCTTCTGGTAAGTGAATAGTCAAAGTATTCTTTTGCTCTGTTAATGGTGGGTTAGACAGTCAGTTGCCGGTACAATGATGAATTTATAAATGCTTATTCCAACTCAAGTGCTTCATGCATTGATTCAAAAAAATAATTATGAAATGCCTACTGTGCATTCACATCTCCTTACATGCATGAAAATCTTTTGAAAAGCTTTGTGAAATCATTTGATTTGGGAGTTCTAGAAACAGCAATAATAAAATAAATAAATAAAAGATAACAATACCTCTTCAAAATAAAGCCAGATCAAGGTGACTAGCCCATGCACTCTGTTCTCACACACTTTATTCAGTACCTCTCTTCTCAACTTTCCTAACTTGAATTTTTTTCACCATTTCAAGTTGTCTTCTTTCTATTACCCCTTCCTTTTGCTTCCTGTTTCTACCTCCCTTACCTCCCAGCCTTGCCATTTATTGCCTATTCTCTTCTCTCTTTCCCTTAGATCTCCTTTCCCTAATGCTCTCTATTTCAAGTAACATTTACTAAATGATTAGTTTCTATCTTAAAGGCTTGATGCTAATGCTTTTTACGCTTTTCCATTGAAGTGATGTACACCCTAAAAAAGTGTATGAGAACACAGGGGATTCTGAGAACTCAGCTTCAAGTACCCACTGAAGCATGTAATTTCTTGAATTTTATCTAAACTACTCAGGCATATTTGCATTCTACTCTATATCATCTTCATGCTTATATTAGGATAAAAAGTATTTTCATTAAATTTCCAGTTACAATTGATGAGCAAAGTTGAGTTACTTTATCGGCGGTGGAGGGCCAGGTACACTGAGCTGCTGATATCTTTGTTTTTTTGGCACTATTTCCTGATTCACATCCTCCAAGATCCCTCCTTGAAAGAGAACAACTTCCCTTGCCTCCTCTCATCTTGAAACAAAATGTAGCATCATTTCCCATCAATTGTGACTGGTCTATAAGCTTCAGATTATGATTAATCAATAACAAGAAGTGAGAAGAGCTTATCAATGCACAGGAAGAAAGGAAACCCACAAACCTACTTAGTGAACAGAAAGGGAGCTTTTCAGAGGGGCTGTGGTGAGAGGGGTCACCAGTCCACTTGAAGTCTGTACAGTACCCAGTGTGGTCACCTAATGATGAGCTGCCAATTCATGAAGCTTGCTCTGAACAAGGAGCTCTGTCAGGTTGCTGCCGTGGGGGCAATGAGAGCAGGTCCTTTCTCATTGCATAAGTCAATTTTCCTGGGATATTAAATGATCAATGTTTTTCAATCTATCAGGAAACTTTTGATACAATTGAAAGAAATATAACTAGTGGGTTGGAATGTTGGAACATCGGATTTTAGAGAAAATGTTAGGTAATGTTTCTTTGTTGACAGGTCCCAAAGCTATACCGCATGCTGTGTGCTAGCTGCAGAGATCTTATTCCATTCCTCTCAGAGTGCACAAGAATAGTTGTTCTCTTTATTCTAGAGTTGGGGTCAGTATGGTAGCCAAGATCAAATAGCTATTCACTGGAAGCCAAACATGCTTAACTGATTTCAAAAACCATACATTTTTGCTCTACCTGTTGCTTCATTAAACTCAAAACTAAAGATAGTCTTAAACTTGAGATTATGTCCATCTTTGCAGAACTATATTTTTCTTTGATCCAGAGACAATCCTTGTGTGTAGACCTACAAATTCCAGTGTTTAAATCACATTATTCTAATCTTTCAGGCTGCTATTTCCCAAATCTCCAAGTCACAGTCTAGAAGTTCTTGTCTATTCATGCTTTACCACTTATAAAAGTTGGTTGTATGACTAATTCAAGGTTGGGCCAGCAACTCCTTGAGACATACTTGATGCCCACCATTCATGGTTTTGTATTTTCTGTGATCAGTGCCCACTGTTAGTAAGTCTGTACTTGTTTCAGGCTCCCCACAGGCCTATCTCACTAAGTGCAGTATTTTCATTACCACATAATTCTGCTCCACTAGAACTTATTAGGTAAATATTCTGTTGTGTGTCTGTGTTTTAAAGTTTGTATTATTAAGAATAGCCTCTCTTAGGTTATTTAGATTGTAGGATCAAACAGACCAGGGTTAGAGATCATATTTCAAGCCTCTCTCTTTCTGGACTGTGCAGTTTATTTCAAAAGTCACAACCTCTTACTGAGGAGAGATGAGAGGAACCACACTCAGTATTATTCTTCTTGATCACAGATGAACAATAAGTACAGCGAAGAGCACCTCTCTAGCAGGCCAGCGTACCCTGATAGAGGAACGGCAGATAATAGGTGAGCTGAGCAGAAGCCAGACCAGAAATTCTTTGCTTTATTATCAGACTATTCTGATTTTGTCCCCTTGACCTGGACTATTAGTTGACTTCATTGTGAGATCAGTCTTTGTGTCTCTGTTGTCCTCTTTTTCAGTTATTTTCTTGTCTCAATGGACTTTCTTGCTCAGGTTCAGGGAAGCTAAGTAATTTGTTTGATGTCCAGACTCCCAGTCTTGCTTTTCTTTCTCCATCAACGGCCACTGTCAGGAGTGGGCAGAGAGACTCCTGAAGTAGCTCACACACACTAAGGCAATTAATAAATGTATTCTGCTCTAGTTTTCAAAAGGAACTGGTGTCTCAAGGAGTGAGACCTTACACAGTCAAACTATTTTAGGACCAGAACTTTTGGTTTCCAAAATGAAATCTTACATAGATTTTCAGGATATAAAATAAATTACAAGATTGTTATTTTGGGAAATATAGGGACAGGAGGTATAGGATGCTACTCTTCAGTCCACTCTTCTGATTGTTCATGGAATTACTGCACACAGGTACAGAGTTTTATTGTTAGTTTTTGTTATTGGTTAACATACCAGGTAGAATTTTACATGTGTATACATTTTACATGAACTGCTTATTATGGTAAATGTCAAGATTTATTATCCCCCAAGGCCAATATTGACTTGATGTCACCTTTGTGAATATTTACCTCTTTAGATAATGAACTGAAATGGGCACATGGATGAAAATTAGTATCTATTTATTTTCTGAAATTGAATGTGTTTTGCCAAGAGGGTAGCTATATGCTGTTGTAAGGTGTACAGACAGGTTCCACTGTGGCTGCTGGTTAATCTCTGTGTGGAATAAGCATCCTTTACATTCAGATTTACTGTGGCTACTCTGTTGTAGTTCCTTCACTGGTTCTTTCAGTTAAAAGACAAAATGTGAAACTTCAAATATATTTGAAGCATGATGTTTCAGTAACATAGTCAGGAGATAATGATACTTCAGTATATGGATAATAAGTGTAGATGGGTTTAATGAGCAACTTGGCCTTGGGATTTATTTGGGTCAAGATACAGTTACCTGAGAAACATAAATCTACTTTTACAATGTTCTAATTAAATGAAAAACACAAGAAGAGACTTAAAATTACAAAATGGCTTTGTTACTGTTTATTTATTGAAACAGCCTCTGACATGTCTGCTTTTAGAGACATGACATCATGTGTTGGTGTGAATACATACCAGTGTGTGTGTATGTGTACCTGGATTGTGTGTACCATTGCATGTTTGCTTGTTTTTTTTTTTAACAATAATCGGCTTTTTACTAATAAAGTCAATACCATGTGCTGACTTATTTCAATATATTAAAAGTTTGGAAAACTTTCTAAAATTTGAGTCAACAGCCAAAATATTTCCTGTTGTTCTTGTCATCACATATAAATTTGAGGACTGTGTAGTTGTGTGTGTGTACACACATACATATACACTGAGTGATGTCCTTGCTTAAAATAATGGGCTAAGCATTTATTTAAATAAAAACATAATGTTAACAGGTGTTGTGTGCTGCTGTATATTCATCAAATGTACATGTTTTCATATACAAATATTCACTCACAATATTATTGGTTTTGTCCTTTATGTTCAAGAAGGATTAGTTTAGCTGTCATCTCAGGAAATCTTTTCTAGCTGTTAATAGTTTGATAAAGACCTGGACTTAGGAAAGAATATTATAATTAAGCACAGACTTTGACTTAGTAGTCAAGGGAATAAACCACTGTGAAAATTCATTAGTAAAGTTAATCCAAGAAATATCTAAGTAAGTGAAACAAAATCAATTCAAGGGGAGACACTATTGATGCTCTCACCCATGTTTATACATTGTTTGAGATAAAGATTTCTTTGTTTTCTGCATAAATATCAATTTTTGTTGGAAAATTCAATTTGACTTGTTGGGTTCCTATAGCTGATTATTTTCTGGCTTTCACTGGGGAATTGATGTCATCTTGTGTGTGAGAAATAAAAATACTTCACTTAATGGCCAGTGATAGTATCATTTTACATGCCATCCAGTTTCCTTCTAAATTAGAAACTTGACAATGTCTAATAATATGTTCATTTGTCATAACTGGGGGTGTGCTACTGAACAGAGGTCAGAGATGGTAGTAGACATCCATCAATATACCCCACAACGAGAACGACTTGAGCCCAAAATGTCAAGATAGGCAAAGTTTAAGAAACTTGAGCTTAGACCTGTCAATCATTTATTGATGAACATGTATTAATTGAAAAAAATCTTTTTTATGGCATCTAGTTCTATATAAAATCTATAGAGTAACAGAACTGGATTTTGTCCTGATTTTCCCATTGACTGCTTTTGTGACTTTCTGACCTTTATTCTGTTTTCTTCCTAAATCAGGGCAATAGCATCTTTTTGTACTATAAGCTATTATGAATAACCTCTGAGATAATGGTTGACTACGGAAAAACATGAATATATATTTTAGAGATTTTAGTTTATTGAGCATCCAGTTACTTGGATGAATGATTCCCTTACAATAGTCCCTTACAATAAAATGTTGTCCCAATAATCTTCAGTCAAACAAGAGACAAGAGCAGAGGTAGATTTGGACATAGTATGAAGAGCATTAAAGGCATATCTCCTGGCCTGGGAAGTGCAAAGGCAAATTCCATATCATTTTCATATTAGTGCTAGTTTTTTTTTTTTTTTTCTTGTCCAACTCTCATTTTCTTACTTTGGCAGGTTGCTATCATGTAATAGCTAAAACCTGTTTCATACTAAAGCATTTTCTAGCTCTTTGCCATTTTACTTCCTTTTATAGGTCCCTTCTAACTTGCATTTATACTTGAGATGTTGTGGGGTAAAACTAAAATTTCCATGTGTGCTATGCAAATGTTTCCAAAATGATGTTAGCTACATGGCTCATGCACTGAGATGCCATTTTCTATCTTTCTAGTTATTCAAAGATGATTTAGATAAGGATTCTGGCATTGGTTGCACATTTGTTCCATTTTACTCTTCAATTTATTCAACAATTAAAACAAAAAAGACATCTTCAATTTGCCTTATCAATGAAAATGGAATGGTTTATCTTGAGCCCTCTCTCTTTCTACATTTTGAAAAGTACAGGTTATAAAATGTCACAGATTGCAGAACTGGGGGGAAAAAGCATCTATGTGGTTGGGTAGGTCAGCTACAACTGGAGAAACCTAATAAGGTCACCATATTTCCTAACAACTTTCAGACTATTGAGACATCATCCCACTTCTTAGAAGAATAGCAATTTGATTTCCTGGGATGGTTCATTTTTCTCCAAAATTGCATTACTATTAAAAGTGCATCCTTTATTCCATTGTGCCCAGAACTGGTTCTCTGTAGCACCAAAACACTCCCCTTCCCATTGCTTACTGGTTTGTTCTCAAGGAAAACACTTCCTTCTTCATCATTATTTTTTTGAAATTCAAAAGAAACCTGAAATTTGAAACATGGCTTCAAATATTTATCAAGAAGTTCAAGGTCAACGATTTCATTCTTCTCTGACTTCAGCATTTTTTCAGAAAAAAAAATGATGCAAAACATCATTGTAGACAATATCCTTGATTCTATTTCTTTGAGTTTATATTTAAGCCTTTCCACTTAGGCTGTCGTTGAAAAATTTTTCCAGTTTTTTTTTTTTTTTTAACATTAAGTCATAGCTATTAGCTCTTGCTTAGATGCAGACTACTTACAGAGCTGTATGTATCTTATCACTTAGTGCCCACACTTTAGTAATAATTATTTTAATTCTATTTTTTCTTTCATTTTGATACCAACTTTAGACATATTTTCACTACCCCTAATACATATTGATCAAGAAAGCAGAATGAAATGATACTGATAGAAGCCTGTTTTTGTCCCCATACTCATTCACACTTATCTTGTCTTTTCACAGGAAGTCCTAAATGCATACTCCAGTAGAAATTTTAAGGATGTTCTTTATTGTGTCTAACAAGATGTATAAACCCCTTGAAATTGTCCACAAATTGCTGTGTATGCACACATCTATGTGCATATTTCTTGGATCTAGTATTTCACATCTTTCTCAAAACACCCCATGACCAAGAAAAGATGAAGTGGGAAATGTTCTGAGAGTCTCACTGTCTTGCCTGTCCTCAGGGAAGGAGGAGGGGGTAACCTTTCTTAGATTCAGTGACAGTGATTATTGCCTAAGAAAGTAAAAGTGCCAGTGCCTCCTCTTTTCCAACTCTAGACAGGATGGACATACTCTGGGGGTGTTCAGGAGAGTGAGAAGGATCCTCCTTATGTATAATTTTTTTAATGCAAAAACAGAGACAGCACAAGGAAACTTTGAAGATTTCACAGTTTTGCCAGGGGCCAAGTATGCACATTGCAAATAAGCTGGAATTAATATGAATGAGCATTTTTATTACAAAGAACAAAGATTTTAAAACTCAAAGTCTGGCCCTTTGTCCTTTTTAACCCCTCCCCTGTCATCACTTCACAAAAGAGAAAAAGTCAGACAAGAAAAGCTTAATACCTAGAATTTGCCAGTCTCTGAATATCTACCTGAAAACAGCTGCCCCCCACTGAGAAACCACTGAACCTAATCATTTTCTATTGCATCAGGAGGAAGATGGCTGAAGGATTCATTTTTTTCCTTCAAATGTTAGATGCCCACAGCAATTAACTAATCACACTCTTACCAGGTCAAGTTAAAGGATGAAGTACATTTCACATAAGAAAAGAAGAAAATTGGGTTGCTAATGCTAAGGGAACTTTCTAGGAGAGATAAAAAAATGATGTCACATTAAGCAAAAACTCCATTGGAGTGCCTTGACATCTCCTGAGTAATCCTTTGCTTTGTGCAGACAGAGCTAGAAAGCACAGGTGAGGCTGGCTTGGGGAAGGAGATCTAGCCTTAAGTGCACATTATTTTATTAGATTAATACTTGAATGACCTTTAAAACCTCCAATTTTAAGGGATAGCATAGACATTGAAATCTCAAAAGTTCTAAAAGTGAACTTTAGAGGAAAGTTAATTAAAATCATTCTTCCTCTGTTCTATCTTAACTTAAGCATTGTGTACTTTTTATGTGATGGCAATAATAAGGACAAGAAAAATCGTGAGGAAAGTCTATCTTTTATTAGCTATGTCTTACAGTGCAAAGCTAATCTAAGCTATTTCATCTATGTAGAAACATGCTTGTGTATGCTGAACTCTAGTTTGCAAGTCAGGAAACAGAGAAAGGTAAGAACGCATGTGTCATCTCAAGTAGTCTGATTTTAAGACCTACAAACTTTGTTTGTTTGGTATTGTAGTCATCCTCTGAATGTGGAAAGCTTGTGACTGGGTGAAGAAACTTTTCTAGGACTTATTGCTGTTATACAGTGTATGTCTGTTTGACTATACATGAGTTTCCCATTACATATACCATGACATAACCTATACATCATGAATACCATCAGAATGGAATTCAGCCCCCAAAGGGACAATGTCTCAACTCGGTTCATGAACCCAATTAAGAAAAAAGTCTGTCCATCATCTGAAAATAATGAAGTCCATCACGCTAGATGAAGTCCATTATACCTCGTCATTGTTATCCATCTAACAACTCTCTCTAGTTTCCCCAGGTCCCCAGTAGAGTAAATGCTGTCAATGACTAAAGTACAGAAGGATGAAGATAGAGACTTTTCTAAGATATATCAAGTCTTTCAAAAACCAGATGCCTCCACTTTTTGGTCATATCTCATTTGCACTGCGTCTATTTATCAAGTGTCTACTAGTTTGCCCCTGCCTCAGGGTAGAGAGGTCAGGACAGAAAGACCCATGGAGCACTGCTTATGGTGCTCTCATTATTTACCTGATGTCCCCCATTCCTGCCTCTAGTCAAACTTTCCTTTGTTTATCTAAACACAGCCATACCTAAGTTTGATTTGGAAAACCTTTTTTTTTTCTTTCATGTGGCACCATTTCTGTGAGTCATTACTGGTATTTTTTTTTAAATGCATATCTCTACTCTTCTTCCATATACACTGTTCCATGAAACTGGATGTCATTTTCCCAATCTTTGTAATAGCAGCAGCAGTGGTCACTTGTTCTCATTAAACTGGTAACATGCATAGTGAAGGTATGAAGATAGTGTCAGGACGGGGACAAATTCTAACTCTACCCTATAAATGTAGTATTTTTAAAAATCTTATTTCCTATCAGTGAAAAGGAAATCCATTTTTTCATATAAATTTATTGATCACATGTCTGGCAAAAACAACATTCATATGTTATTTAATGGTGTCATTTCCATATTTCCATTTTTTCTGTGTTTTGTAGTGCTCAGTAAAGTTTTATTGGTTCTTCCTCAATATTAACTGGGAATTAGATTCATAATATTTGTCTGCTGCCAGTTTCTGTTTAGGAGTGTTATCTAGGTGTGTGGGGGTTTCTAAGATCCTCAGAGGTAACTCTATTTTTTTTTTTTTTTTTTTGAGACTAGATCTTGCTGTTTCTACCCATGGAATCACAGGCTCACATTGCCCGGGCTACCACGAACTCAAGCAATCCCTAGCCTCAGTTTCCCAGGTAGCTGGGATTACAGGCTTGCACCACCACACCCAGCTAGTTTTTGGGAACTAGGTCTCGCTACCAGCCCCAGGCAGGACTCGAACCGTGATCCCTAGCCCCAGCCGCTTCGTAGGCTAAAGTTTACAGACACGAGCCTCCATGCCCGGCCTGGCAACTCTATTCTTAAACTATTTTGTAAGTTATTTTGTTTCCTTTATCATATTTTCAAGGGTATATAAGTTCAAAAATTATGAGGTTAATAATCTTTCATCTTTTTTGTTATTTCCTTTGTAGGCAGCTTTCTAATTTTTATCAGGTTTGGGACCTCTAGAGAGTTTACTCTCCCAAAAAGCACAAAAGTTTCACTCTGGACACAGTTCAAATACATACAACCACAAAAAGAACACAGTGAGGGTGGAATGGGATCTACATTGCAATAAGATAATGATACAATTAAGTTGGCAACAAAAAGTGGGGCACAGTAACTGTCCTCTTTTCAAAGTTTGGGGCCTGGTGGTACAGAATGGAAGTGACCCTGTAGGGAGAGCTCCTGAATAGCTTCCTCTGTCAGGAGGAGCAGGTGTGGGTTTTATGTCTCAGGGTGAGTCTCTGGAGACTCTCTCCTAACTGGAGAAGGATCCAGAGCCATCTTAAATCACATCAGAAATTGCCTCACTTTCAATGCCTGAATTTTTGCTACTTTTCAGAGCCACCTTGTCAGGACCACCTGTTAAGTTTGATTTAGGTGAGTTCTCTCCACACAGGGAAGTTTTCTTCTGTCCTTGCCTTTTGCATTTCTTCTTCAATAAGTTGTTACCTTTTAACTGATAATTTAAGTTGCTCTACCACCATTGCTGCCACCAATTCATTAGTCAAGGTCATTACCATGTCAATGACATATTACAAAGTTATTACATATGATAATAACCTGACTCACCTGCAAGAAAACATCAACAACACAAATATCCAGACAGGGGGATGATAAGGAATTGCAAATCTGTGATTACTTAGGTACCCCCAAAATATTTTAGATGTCCTAACAAGCCTACAACATTAGTTGAACATCTTGTCACAACAGTGAATATTCATACTTATTGCTATGGACATTATGCAAGATGCTATGATTACATCATATAAAAATATTTTAATAGCAGGGCTTCTGCAAACTTTTGATATACTAAGACACAAGGGAGATCCTGAACCAAGGATAATTACTGTTTCTACCACTTGCTTAGCCAAATGTTTCTTTTACCAGGATATTGTTCTGCAGAGGTCTCTGGGAAAGTCTGAAAACTCGATTTATAATGTCACTGTACTATATTCACCTTTTACTGGTGCCATCATGAGATTTTGGGTTTCTGTATTCTCATTACCTTTGCATGTCCTACAGTGACTTTGAATAGAATGTAAGAACACTACTGACATCAACATATACTGACATGCATATGCTGACATACACATCTACTGACATACATATACTGACATATACTGACATACACATCTTGCTCTTTGATCTTTGAAAATAAGCAATGTGAAGGGTTCAAGAAGGCGAGGTCCTCTATTTGCAAATGAAGATATAAGCAGTTATGGAGGTAGTTTATACATAAGTCTTAAGGCCAATGTGCTCTCTGGAGTTCATTTTCATCAAAGGATGATTCTGGAGTTAATATTCATCCTGCACAATTCATGATTTGGTGCACAACTTTCACTTTTCATTGTACAGACTTATATTTTTCTAAACAGAATAAAAAATTGGCAGATCTGTTCTTATTCCTTTTAGAGAAAAAACATAATTAAAAAATACCAACCTGGTTTGAGTAGAATTTGATTTTAAGTACAAGATCGAGCATATTGACTAGCTAAGATTCCCTGAACTTCAGTTTTCTTATCTGTAAAATATGATGATAATATATCTATATAATATAAATACATTTTCTTAAATATATATAATATGTACATGTATATTACATGGATGTGTATATACCTATTATATTGTGTATAGCATATGTATACTATTGTGTATAATATATATCATATAATCTTAATGATATATATATATATGATAAAAGAGTTAGAAGAGCTGCTTTTTACTATATACCTCAAGAATATTGACCAAGGACCAATAAAAGCTCACTCAGTGGTAGATACTCTTGGTCTACAATCTATAACTTTAGCAATCAGAATACTCTGTCTTGATTTGAATATTATTCTAAACACTGTTGTCATTATGAAGAATAAAAATAAAGCAATAATTGGGCTTTGATAGAAAGGTCTTGTAAGAGAAGATGAATTGGGGCATCCCAATGAGAAGTGACTGGGTTTGCGGGGGGTATCTATCCTAGTGTCATATTATGGGGTGTCCCAATGTTCTATTCCCCAGTGCATGTCACTGTCCATCTGTGCCAAACTATGTGTGTGCCTTTTCTTGATTCTGGCCTCCATTGCATGAATAGTACTCTGAGTATTGAAAGCACTGGTTCCCTCTCAGATTTCAGGGCATAGTTCTGTACTTTGATGAAGAATACTTCTGACTGAATTTCAATTCCTTTGAAATATCAATCTCCTGAACTGTCTGAAGCCTTGGATACACTTGGCATACTCTGCTTGGGGCGCTGGCAATTCCTGAAATAAAATTTATAGTGGAAACCAGCACAGAGATACAAACTCTCTTCAAAGTGTGTTATTTCTGAATGAAATAGGTACTGTGCGAACATCAGCAATGCTCAATCTTCAATGTGTGGAAAGTTCTCTCAGACTGTAGCAAATTAATGTCCATGTTTAAAACCTAAAAAAGAAACTCACACAGTGGTTTAGTTCAACTAACACTGCAGTTGGCTGAGGTGGGTAGGAACAGTGACAATGACTTGTGATAAAATGTTCCTTGTTAGTAGAGCCTATGTGGACAGTCACCATCATTTGAGGTCTTACAATTAACAAAACCTCACTTCTTTTCCATCTTTCCCTCTTCTTCCTCTACTCAAACACTCAACAAGCTAAATTTTCATAGATAAAAACAGCATGCTACTCCAGACACAGAGAGGGTCTCAAGTTTATTTCTAAATAAATATCTGATGTCAAGACCCTTCCTGTTTACAAAGGGAGTCTCCTTTGTCTATGTGGGTATGTGGTCCCCTAATACCAAGGCACTCTGTGGACAGCAAGGCATCTGAAGGGCTGTGTCAGTTATCCAGACTGTATTGAAAATCAATGTTGGTCGAGTACTGTGTGATATGAGCATACAATGCAGATGCTTATCTTAATGAACTGACCCTCACTTTAAAAGATAGACCTCATTTTAGCAAGACATTGTGTTTTATAACAAGAAGGAGATACACCGAATTAACCTGCCTGATATCTAACACTCACTCAGAATTGCTAGAGCTGATTTATTTTATTTTATTTTCCTGGGGTATTTTCCTGTGACATTCATTTTACAATATAAGGTAGAGTAAGGTTTCTCAAGCAACCTGCTTCCCACTACTGAATCTTACACCACATTCACATAAGACTGATACTTTTTCAAAACACAACTTAGTCAACTACTAGGAAGTGGGATGTAGAAAATACCAAAAGTATGAAAAACACAGTTGATTCTTTGGTATTATATTCAATAACAACAAAAAAATAAGGCAATCCAATTGGGATAGGGTGTCCAAGTGCACACTCTTGCTTGTACATCTATCTTTGTCTTGAACAAAATTAACACAGGGTCCCTGAGACTCAGATAGGCAGCAATATGATCTTCAGATCACACTTTGAGTAATACAAGCTGATAGACTGTGATACAGTCCTTAAATGTAACCTGATTTAGATTAGAAATCACTGAGTTATTCTGTTTAAAGCCTTGACTTCAAACCAATATCTACAGAAAGACCAATCTTCATTTGCAAGTGATAATAAAAATCCTGACCCAAGGTAGTAATTGTGCACACACACAGACATGAAGGACATGAATAAGGGAATACTCAGAGGAGAGTTAACAAGTCACAGTACAAGACATGAAGGAATTAAAGGCAGTCTGAATGTTCTTAGTGCTCTCAGTTCTCTCAGTCAAGGATCCCAGTAGCAAGAGCAGAGGGAAAGTAGAGATTCATGTACATATTTTGCAGTGCATAACTTTTTAATATTTTATAGATTTCAATTTTAAAGTGTGCATTCAGCAATTATTATTAATCATTTTTCTTTCTTGAGAGGATGAACTCCTATCCCCTACCTCATTCACTGCAACTGATACCTAGTACAGTGCCAGGCACAGTAAATGGTATACCTTAATTCCTTCTTTCAGTATGAGCTATAATAAAATGCAAATATTTCTCTCTCCTTCCTGTACCTTCAAGGCTCTTGTTGCCCTATTTCTGGATGACCTCTCTGAACTTCTCTTCCATTCTAACTCTGCAATTAGCTTTTCATTTGATGTTCTAATTGTTCTGAACTCTTGGCAGTTCCCTGCTCATACTTCCATTTTCACTCACATGTCTGCGCCTTCTTTTGTTTGTGGATTTTTCTCTGCTCAGCCCGACATCAACCCCTCTTTATCTGGCTGACTTTTAGTTATCCTTCATGAATTAGTTCAGTGTCATCCAGAAAGTCTTCCCCAACTTTCCCTCCCCCATCAGCTAGATGCTCTGATCTGTGTATCCATACTTTGCTCTGCATACCTTGACTGCCAAACTGACCACATTATTCTGAAACCATCTGTTTGTCCTCATTTCTTATTCATCAGCAAATGCCTAATAAATGTTTGAGAACTGACCATAACTGAAGTAGCTGACATGGTCACATTGAGAAGAACATAGAAATAGACCTGCATACTGATAAGCAATAATATCAAAAGTTATCATACAAACTTGGCTCAGGCAAAGTGGAACCAGTGATCAGAATCAACCATTAGTTAAACAAAAAACAAAAGATTAAGATCATTTCCATATGCAGTTCTTTAATATTATTGCCTTGATTCCCCTTTGATATAAATGAAATAGTTGAGCATGTAGTTTAAATCCAATTAATTGGGTGCTGTCAGCCATCAGGGTAATGGTCTCCCTTTGCCATGATTTTGGGATTAAAAAAAAAAAGAGCATGAGACATGGAACTTGCTCTAGAAGATTGGACACAGTACCAGGTTTGATTGAAATCTTGACCTTACTCCTCACAAGCTCACCAAGTTGTTGACCTTAAAGAGTTTCTGTTTTTCCAAGTGCCAAAATATGGTAAAGACCTATGTTACAGGACTATTTTGAGGATAAAATGGCATGATGTATATAAATAAGGAATACAGTGTAGCTATTATGATCAGAGATGACTGTTTATAATCAGTTTAAAAGCTTACTTTATGTGACTCTAGTATGTAATTTCTCATAGTCTAATGTTGCATTATCAGAAAATGAAGTTGCTGTGGGAAAGGTGGTAGGGGCTTGAGAGACAAAGTCTGAAGGGTCAAAACAGCATGCTACTACTCATCTTAAATGCTTCCAGTAAATTATGAGTATGCGATCAAGAAAACTATTTCTTAGTTTATTCCCTCTTATAAAGCTGTTGGAAGTCTGAGTTTTTTTTCCAAATTGTGGTTACTAACTTGTAGAACGAGGTTTAAATAAAAGTAAGGTGGGGAAATTGTCAGAATGATTTTCTGTTTTGAAATGTTTATGTTGGCAAAAGAGAGGAATGTAGATAAGATGGAGATCAACATATCATAATTATAGTTACAAACACAGATACAGATATATCAACTAGATTGGAGGAACACTAAAGAATCAAAGCAGAAGGCCAAAGGTATTCCTCCATTTGAGCATAAAAAGAGATACATGTCCTTCATCATCTTCTAGAAGCTATGTTCTTTTGACTTTTTGTCCAAATGTTTGAGTTGGTTTTCTATTTAAGTTATATACAGGAAGGGAAGAATATGAACACCTAGGGTATTGAATAATGCTTTTAGTTTTTTCCAGGAATGTGAAGGACTAGATATGAAGGGAAAATTGAGCAAAGACTGTAGTGACTTATTCCCATAGAGCTGTCAGCATGCCACTACTCCATCTCCAGTAGCCTGGCTGAAAGAAGCTTCTGGAGGCAAGACTATGAAGTAAGTAGAAGGCAGAAAGGATGAGGAAGAGAGGAGGGAAGAAAGAAGTGTTAGTGCTTGGTGCTATATTGCTGTTCATATCCCAGATTCCTGCAGTGAGTCCAGACTCCAGGGACCTTTATAGCATAAGATGGCTTCCGTTAACAACCCGTAGACTTATTAAATCTACATGACACGTAGCACCCAAGCCCTTGTTTTTCCTTTCTTACTAAAATTGTTTTCCCTCATCTGCCTATTTTGAAATAAATGTATGCCATTTCTATTTCCTTCCCAAAATCTTACCCAGAATTTGATTTTTTATTTCTGAAGGTCATTCTTGCCAGGAGAACAAAGAGGATCTCTTCATGCAATAGTGCTCAGAGGGGTTTCCATCAGAGAGTGAATGATATCGTGTTCCTCTGGCAGAACCTCAAGAAGGTTTATGGACTGGAAATAACTCAGTGGGGTTGTGGATCTGTGCTTCCTACCTGTGTGACTCTTATAAAGGACAGACTAATTCACAAATTATATTATTATAAAGGGTATAATACTCATAGTATTCTCAGCATATATGAGTATTAGATCAAATATGTGTCTAGTTTCCAACATAGAGATAAAGTGAATTTGACTTTAACTGAGATCACGTGACAGATTATTATAAACATGTCTAAGTGTAGAAAAAAAAGATGCTTAGTGAAACCGATGATTTTATTTAAAAAAATTGACAACAGTTGTCCAACGTCACCAGATAGATTAGCAACCTTTCCAGAAAATGATGCTCATTTAATCTCCAACATTCCCAAACAGTATCCTTCTCCCCCTCATCTCTTCAAGCATCCTTTAAGTTTTCACCTGTAGAAAATGCTTTTCTGTATTCTCCCCTAACCCCATCCCAGATACATTCTGTTCCAATTCAAGGTTCCCTTCACGTCTCTTGTTTATTTGAGACCTCCCTGAATGTTCTATGCAGCCATTTCTAAACCATGACCCTTCTGATGGAACACGGGGGTTGTCTAAATCAGGTGTTATGTTTTCCTATATGTTGTTGAGGATCATCTGACCATGTAAAATGAGACTTTTTAGAACTTGGTCCATTCACACCTACACCACTTATATGACCTGGGCTAGATTCTATGTGTCTTTATACACCCACCATGTGACAGCCTTAACAGGTGATTCCACTCTTATATGATTTCATCCAAGTCCTTGTTTTTACTTTCAGATCCCATTATTTTCAGTGAATGTCTCCTAATTAGTCATCAAACAGAAAATAAAAGGCATCTGCAGACAAGCTCCTTCTGACCGCTTCCTTGTCCTTAACAATACACTACTCTGTCCTTGATCCTTTATCCTTCACTACTCAAAGATCCAGTGCCTTAGCTCTGAAATCAGCTCCCCACTCCTGTGACTATATAAATAGAATCCTTTGTCTCTCTGTGCCTTCATCTTTTCCCTCTCTGTTGACTTTCTCCTTTGAATTGAAACTTTTTCTTCTAAATTTTTCCATCTCTTTGTTTCATGTTACTCTTTCCTTGTTTTCCTTGTTTTCAGAGACAAGGTTTAGAAAGACTTGTTCACACACTATGATTCTCATTATCACTTGTCTTTTGCCCATTTACTGAACATGAATTTCCTGAAATCTTTTACTCAAGTTTCTAGGAAGTGGCTGTGTAAGGAGTAAGGGGCACCAACTTCCAGGCAGTTGTGGCACTGGAAGCTACCTTCGCTCATGAGTCATGTGGATAATTTGACAAGTCTTTCTTGTGCCTCCTAATCTTCTCGAAAACTGGAGGGCTTGTTCATGCCATGAATTCATAATGCAAAACAAAAGGAAAGTGTAACAAGCATCAGAGCAAATTCTGGGTTCCTGGATGAATCTGACATCCCAATGGTATTTTCACATCATAGAAATCTCTTTCTCTTGGAATACATTCTGCCTTTAACGCACAGTGATACTTTTCTCGTCTGCTTCCCCCTTCTGTCTTTTATTCTGGCTATTCTTTCTCAACCCTCCCATGCCTATCTTCTATAAAAAGTATTGATTTCCTTCATATGTTGTCTGTGTGCGTATGTGTGTGCATTTTATCAACTAGACTGTCTTACCAAGCACTAATAGTTGAATACTATTAAGTCCTATGACCGATATGGCATCCTTAGCTATCTTCCATGGACTATATTCAATGAGCTATATTCCAGGAATCTGAAAGAAGCCCAGGACAAAGAATGGTTTTCTGAAACTCTTTCTTTGTTTTGCCAAGTCTACACACTTCCTATATTCCTTCACTGCATACTAGTGTCAGCTTTCTGGGATCACCCTGGATCCTTGATTCTTTCCTCTTTCTAGTTCCCTGCACCTAGTAAATGAACACATTCAACTTTAATCCATACATATATCACCTATAAGGACTAATTCTGCCTTCATTCCTCTAAGGTCCAAAACAGCCTATAATTTACCAGAATGAGCCTTTAAATGAATAAGCACAGCCAACTCTCTCACTTAAAAGCTTTCAGTAGTTCATGCTCAGCAGTGTCTTTTAGGACTGTGATCTGAAAAGTGCCAGAAGTAAAATAACCCCAGAGAGTTTATTTAAAATGTTGATTCCTAATCATCAACACAGACTCCTTGAATCAGAATCTTCTGGCTCCATGAATTTTCTGCACACTAAAATCTGGGAACATCTAAATGCAGAAAAATGAACCAAGTCCAGAGAATGTTACATAAAGCTTTACATAATCTAGCTTCTGAATGCCTTTCCAACTGTACTGTCAATCATCCAGTCATATGCATTACATGCCTGTCACATGGTCTGATGCTTCATATCATTTTCAAGTCCTTCCAATCCTGGTTCACCTACTAAGCTTGTTTATCCTTCTCAGACTAGCTCACATCAATCATTCCTCTTTAACTTGGGTTTCCTAGAGACTCCACACCCGTTTAATCTGAAACAAATGTCCATCTTCCATGCTTCCATAAATCCAAGGTCATCAACATGTCACAATCCCTTTCTTCACTATGCTACCTCCAAGTCAGGTATATTGTACCTATCACACTATCATTAACTGTTACTGTTTTTGTTTTTTTTGTTGTTGTTGTTGTTTTTTTTTAATTTGCCTGTCTTCCTCACTAGTCTAGAAGCTCCCTGGTATTTAAAAAAAGGCACAAAGCATGTGTAATATAATTTGTTAATTGAAGAAGTCCCACTCTAAATCACTATACCTATCAGCTGTCTCTTACCAGTCCTGTGGGCTAAATTTGTCTACCAATGACCTTGTGACATTCAAGTGCTAACCTTGTGTGAAAGGTTTTCGTCTTCTTATCCAGTCCTGCTACTTTTAAGCAAGTGGTTTTGCAAGCTGCTTCCCGCTGATCCAATCTGCCAGGGATATTTAATTGGCCTTCTGTCTATTCTCCTGGTACTCCAGAAGGTGAATTATTGTCCCACCTATTATGTTAAACAAATTATTTCTTATCTTGCCAGACTTTTAAGTTAGAGATGTAAAATTATTATCAACGATATTTTTGCCAACAAAGAGATTGAAATTTAGTGACTAATGTATTTATTATTATATGTTATAAGTCATGAGAATGAAATGTCTTTTCAAAGACACTAATGGATTTTTAATTTATTATATTTATACTTTTCTACTAGTTTAAACAGTAAAATTACTCAAGTATTATCAAACTTGTCAAAAACTAATGGACTCAGTCGATGTGTTTGCATTTCAAAACTACAACTATAAAATGAATTCACTGTTTTTTAAAATGAAGTATATATATATATATCATATTCCTGTGAGCAATGAGTAAAATAACTGAGAGATGCTAATCACCTACGTGTCCTCAGAAAGTTGTGTTTTTGCTTTTTCTATTCAAAGGAAATGCATGTGTCATACCACAACGAATACAGCCAGACTCAACAAGTTTAGGCCAGTGCTCTGCAAGCTATCAGTTTCTAGGCCCTATACAGAACTTTTTATCTCTGGCTCCCTTTTATAAAATGGAGATAATGATCTGAACTTTTCAGGATTAGAGCAGAAGAGGTAAAAATAACTAGATATGCCTGTTGTGCTACTTGGCACACTGTAAGCATTCCATAAATATATTTCCTGCATTTTAATCTATTTTCTCTTATGGTGGAAAGCAGATTTGTTTTTCACAGAGCAGAGTCATTAAGAAGGAGCTGAAAAAGTCACTATTCTCATTTTTCTGGATTTTTTTGTTAGACTTGATTGTCTTCTGTCTGATATGACGGTAAAATTAATTGAATTTTTGTGTGACTCTGAACTTTTGACAAGATGGTCAGTTCCTGGAGGGCAAGAGGTAATCAATGCCAAATGGAGTGTGTGCTTGGTATAAAAATATTTGAAGGTTATAATACAAAAATGAAGGAATTACATTATGTAAGGGAAGAAACACTATGCTTGCAAAAACATTCTTCTCGGGAATATGATTTTCTTAAAACAATGAAAAATGGAAATCCTTCAAATGTATTTTGCATCTATAGTCTGACTTTTTTCTACAGTAGGTAATCTCTTTCAACAGACATGGTAGCTTATGGAAAATTTTATTTTGCTGTGGACAGTGGTTCCTTTGATTTTCTTGCATTTGGAATGAAAGGCTGATAGATCCCTATATTCACTTGCTATAACAGAAATACATCCACTATGAAGACATCTGTCTTGATTAATATGTCTGAGCAGTCCTCAAAAACGAAGCAGGAGTGAGTTTGTTTTACTGCAAAGACCTGCTCTGATCACATTAATTTGGAAGGCAGTTGGAGGTGGCAAGTTACCAAGGAAAAACAGATTGGGAAACTTATGAACTAATTCAGATATTCATGGAAACTCCTCCTGTAATCCACAGGAATGATTGACTTACATCTGAGAAGTATATTTTCACAAACATTCAGTCAGAAATTGTAACTTCAGGTAGTCAAAAGATTAAACTGCAGGTAGGCTACTTATGGGAACTCTGAGTTATTGGGTGCTATCTCTGCCGACACAGGAGCAAAGCACCCACCAGTGAGTAGAAAATACACATGAAATTTAGCAGTGGGTGTAATTTAGTTTGAATCCTGGTGTTCTGTTTCTTGACTATGTGAACTTGCATAAATCATGCAACTTCAGCATCTACATCTGTAAAGAGCGATAATCTGTGCTTCACAGAATTATAAAGATTAAGTTTTTACATGTCTATTTGCTAAATGGAAAGGTCATCACCCACCCCTTGGTATTGGGTAATATATTTTAATAAAATTATATTATATCGGAAATATGATTTATTAAAAAATTAAAAATTCTTCACAAAATTTTCTCCCCCTATATTCTTACAAAGAACCAGATATTTCACCATAATCATCATGTTTCTAAGAAAGTGCCTTGTGAAAATGCAAACTTTCTTCAGATAAGAGATGATGTAGTATATTATCATAAGCATTAAATCCAGATGAACAACTGGGGGAAAACCTTTTCTGGCACTGCTTTTTATTGATATAAATGGGCATCCAAACACCCAGTGTGTGTTTCAAAGACTTGATCTCAGAGGAAGGTCTGCCTGTTAATGGCTAATGTGCACATAATAATTTAGGGAATTCTCGGAATCCTTTCCTTTACACCAAAGATGATCACCATGTAAGGCCAGGAGGGTAGTGGGGTTACCTTTGCTTCCTTGGAAGTCTGCTATGTGTGTGTTCTTTGGACAGCTCCAGACCATGAGGTCATGAAGAAAAAGAAAATGTTCCTCTTCATCTTTGTGTTGCCAGTGCCTAGAAGACATCCAGCACACAATAAGAACTCAATAAATATTCATTAAATTAAATTAAGGTGAGATTGTATAGAAAAAGTTTCCAGGAGAGATACAAAGCCCTTTCTTTACTTCAGAAGATAAATATTACAACTGAACATAGTATTTCTAAGAGATTGAAGCAGCAGCATCTCATATGAAACTCATAGATTGCATTTTTCTCACCCTTTTATAGTTTTGGTTTCTCTGACATTATTATCACTGATATTTCCCAATGACAATGGCTTAATAGCCATTTTGTTTACCCACTTAGAATTCAAGACCTTTTATTCCAATTAGCTCCTCCTGGATCAACTTTTTTTCAGTCACCTAATGTCCTCATCCCCTGCTAACTCTTATGTTCCAAAAGCTGAAGAACATATCCATAGTAATTATTTGCAAAGAATGGCCTGCCTCCCCTGCCCCCACCCAGATTGAGCCAGGCCACATCTTCCCCTGTAGCCACACTTAGAGTTTGGGTTCCTCCAAGGAACAGCCTCCTCACAACTCAGCAGCCAAGTCAACCCTCTGTATTTTCCACTCTTCTCCTACACCCAGTCATCGCCAAATCAGTTACTGAAAATGGGTGCCCCTCCTGACCCTTGGGTTGTGGCAGTTGGCCCCTTCTCCTAACCCCTCCCTCTTGGGGGGTGTAACAGTTAAACTGCCAGGGGAAGCAGTTGGGACAGGAAGTTGGACCAGAAGCAGGGAGATAAAAAGGCAGGAGCAGACACTAGAGAGAGAGAACTTTGGGGCAGAGAGAGAACTTTGGGGGAGGGGGAGAGGGAGAGTGTGTGTGTGTGTGTGTGTGAGAGAGAGAGTGTGTGTGTGTGTGTGAGAGAGAGAGAGAGAGAGAGAGAGAGAGAGAGAGAGAGAGAGAGAGAACTTTGAGGGAGAGGAGAGAAGAGAATGGCAAGAGTAGCCCGAGTGACCAGGCTGGGCAGAAGCCCCCTGGAAGAGTGAGCTGGTGGTGACAAGGAGCCATGGTGGCCAGCAGAAAAGTGGCCAGCGTAGAGAGTATGGTGGCACAGCAAGGTGGTCTGGCAAGTTGGTACCTGGTGATGGCCAGGGATTTGGAAAGCTGATTTGTGCATCAGCAATTGTGTAAGAAGTTTGAAGCATCTTGGAGAAGTGGAGGAGCTTGGGATACTGGAGAGAGAAGAAGCAAAGAGAAGACTCCAGAGAAAGACTGGACTTTGCAGAGCGTCTATCTCTGAGGCTTGGAGGGGTAAAGGGGCACCATCTTGGACTGTGTCTTTGGGACCTTTGGGACTGAGAATGGTGACTGGGGTAAGATTACTGGTTACTTGAGGTTTTAAGGATTTTTTTTCCCTGTTGAACTCTCTTGTTAATAAAATCCCTAGTTACACTGCATTTTGAGTGACAACTGCTACGTGTGGGTGAAGCGGTCCTGTGACTTATTAGTTGGAGGCTTTTGCCCCCCTCTCTTTTGGGCCTGATTTCATTACCATTTCCCTAATTGATCTGTGAGCAGATAATGTACCTCTCCAAATACATGGAAAGAATAATGCCCACCTGTGGAACAGTGGTGAGGACTAAGTGAGGTAATAAATAAGAGATTAGCTCAATAAATGCAAGTACTGATTTCCTTCTTCCTTTCCCTACTAAAACTCTCCACATAGATTTTTAAAATAATCTAGAGTTTGCATGTCATTTATTTCAATGTGAATCAAGAGGAGTGAGCTAAATATGTCAGACACAATGTTTCATATCATAGATGACATAGAAAATGAAAAGATCAGAGAAAGGAAAAAAGCAGTACTTAGTAATAAGCACCTGACCACAGGTTTGTTCACCCCAAGCACTGCTTCTTTTCTCAGCAACTAAGGGTATAAATACCTCAGTTCCTGTGCAGTAGATTGACAGAGTCAACCTGACAGGTAAGAGCAGTATCTCCTGACAAAGAGGTATGATAGTGAGAATGCCTACTTTTCCCTCCAGTTGAATTAGCATGATTCTCTGTGATCAATGAATGCCTGCATTGAATTCCTAAAACAATTATTGAAAGTAAATTTAAACACTTCCTATTATGAAAAATATGCCCACATTAAAAACAAGTGAGAAGATCACAAGGTATTCATCTTCTCTTTGTCCTGGAGATTGTAGTCTCATAGGTACTAAATCCCTCAGAGACTCTAGAGTCACTACCAGGTACCATAGTTACTGTAGAATAATGCAGTTGTTCTGAATCCCAGTTTTTCTGGAACCCCACAGATATTCTAGAGTATAGCAGTTACTCTGGAATCTTAGTTTACTCCAGAATTCCACTGCTCCCCCAGCCATCCCTCACAAATTCAGTTTTCAGAGCTTTAACTCCAGGCTCATCATCCTTTCAGTGTTTATTGTGCGTGTTGCTTTCTCAACTTCTCAACCAGCCAACAAATATCTCAAGAGAAGCAATTATTACATTGTCCAGGAATGCATTTGGTACTACAGTGACTCTTAATTAGACACATTGAATTAGTATAGGCCATGTTAGTTTTTTGTTTGTTTGGGTTTTTTTTTTGTTTTTTGTTTTTTGTTTTTACTGTTGTTGAAATGATCTCAAAATGAACTGGCTTGAAACAGTACACATTTACTATCTTTTTCTTCTGTCGAAGGTGATAACATCAAAGTAATAAAATTGCTTTTCTCTTTGGACATTCTCAGAGACAATCTGTTTCTTTGCCTTTTCTGCTTTCTAGGAGCTGACCATTCCCCTTTGATCATGGTTACCTAACCCAGTTTCAAGGTCTGCAACAGCCAGTTGAGTCTTTTTCTCACCGCCATCTTTCTGTTTCTTTCTCTTCTGCTTCCCTCTCTTATTTTTAAGAACCTTCATGATTATATTGCACCCACCCAAATAACCCACAACAATATTCCTTTATGGTACCTGATTAACAATTTTAATTCCATTTGCATCTATTCACCTTTGGCATATAACCCAACATACCCACAATTTCTAGGAAATAAGGTATGGGAAATATAAATAAATGATAGTTACATCAGTATAGCTTTTTTACAAAAGAAATTTTATTTAGCTAATCAAATTCAGATTTAATATCATAAGCAAAGCCTCAGCACAGTTCCTCTGACAATCTTCAAAGCATAAGATCATTATATAGAACTAAATAGGGTGTCATTTGACAAGGATATTTGAAATACTAACTGATCACCGAGGCCTACTGAGTGCTTTTCATCATGCAAGTGCTGTTTTAGACAGTACAAGTACTGACTTTTCCTAATAACAATCTTGTGGCATTAGCTATATTGCTATTAATTATCATTTTGTCATGAAAAAAAGTAGGCACAGGGAGGGTAAATAATTTACACAGAGTTTCAAATATGTTTACCCCTGAAAGTCTACCCTTAAATATAAAATGAATCAATGCCCATGTCAATGAGCAATGGATAAAGAAGTTAATGCACAGAAGGAGCTGTGTTTCTCAAGTGAGTATTTTTAATCATGTTTGGCTTGCACACAAGATGGATATTTCTTACAGAAAAAAAAATCTGTCCTGGAGATTTGGAAACACATGTGAGATACAATGAAACTTTGTAACCAGACACTTTCAAATTACCCAAGAACCGTCTCAGTCCCTCAGACCTATGAAATTTCACTTGTAGAATTTGACTTCAGTCAAATTAAACTAACAAGTAAGTGAACGTCTCATGGTTTAGTGATAATCATCAATTTACTTTTTCTGATTAAAAACTATTCTGACATTAGTCCAATGAGAAAAAGAAAATTAAGTAGGAAAATGTAGGTTTTAGAAAGACATATTAATCTCCACACTAGCACTATTCATTGATTGTCACTATTTGTATTAAAAGACAAAAATAAAAAAGTAAGATACTCATGATTATATATTCAATTGGATATAAACCTAAAATATAAACATAAAATTTGAAAAATAAAGAAGTCACCCCAATAAGTTATAGCAATTCAGTTTAGTAACTAATCCTCGAACTACTTTATCTACAACACATTCAAATTTAACTTAAAATTTAATTTGCTTTTCCAATTCTATTTTTCTTCCTGCTTTTCTCTCATAATGACTAGCACTGTAGTTCCAGATCAGGTAAATGGAAGTGTTCAGAATGATCTTCCTCTTGCCACATCTTATTTATGTAGTAAAATATTCATTTATTCTAAGTTCTGCATTTTTTGTACAACCATCCCCTACTCTGTATGCTCCTATTTAGTCCAGGAATCTTTCAGCTCTTCTTTGGTCTGTTGTCAAAAATTTGCAGAGGATTAACTGCCCTTATGGTACTCTTACCCACTATCTAAATCTAGTCATGTTACCTATTACTTTTTTCATAACAGATTTAATTATGTTGTTTATTTGCTTCGTATCTGCAATTCTGTCCAGTTATCAAAGTCTTTATGTCAAGTTCCGTGTTCTGTCTTAAAAGATTTTACTTAACTTAGTTCATATTTAACCCTTCCACTTTTATTAAGACCAACGTTCACATACATTCCTCTCTACCATGTTCCTTATACGAATGTCTACTTTTCAAAGTCTTTGTTTTGCCATTTCCCTTGACCTGATATTTTATTCTTTCTCTTTGCTCAACTCTTGCTCATCTACATCCTAAAAGTTGGTTCAATAGGTTACTCTTCTGGGGAGCTCTTTCTGATTTCAAAACGACTTACAACGTGTCTCTTATATGTCAGGATGGTCAAATAGTTTATGGTAGAGATTTATCTTCTATGTGACTCTGTAAACTATCACCCTATTGAAAAGTTGATGCCATTTCCATCATTTTTTTTAACTAGGCTACCTATTATTGTCTCAAAAGATAGTAGATATACAACAAAATGCTTTGCAACACTATGGAAAAACATATCATGTTATATCTTATTTTGAACAGTAAAACAAAATTTAAAGTTAGAGATGGGAAAAGTCCTAGATTTTTTTGAATTGAGAAATCAGTATAATAAAGAATCATTCTGTGAAAGTATTTGTGTTGTTTTGTTTAAACAAAAAACAACAACAACAAAATAGGTTCTTTCAGCATTTTTCTATGATGAAGCCAGAATTCACATTTATATATTTTTAATACCAAACAGGTCTCTGGGATGATGTGTATTTATTCCTTAGTAAATTTGTCAGCTTAATGGTTGGACTGTACTCTAATCATAATAACGTGAGATACATATTGTTGTTTTTTATTTCTCTTGTTTTTTGATCGTTTTCTAGACTCTGAAGATGTTTTCTTGATGGTTTTAGCAAACAGATCAAGAAAAACTTGGGTTCTCTAATATTCCTTTTAACCACCCACAGAATCAACAAAAATAATATAAGTTAAGAGCTCAAAAATGCTTATGTATGAAGTCATAGAAATCACAACACATAGTAAAGAGTAATTTGACACTGTATTTGGAATTAAAATATCATTTTATTTTTCAGTTTGTTATACTTGGATAAGCCATCTTGGGTGATATGTACACATCTCTAAGAATAGATTTCCTATTTTATAAAATAAGAATATTAGTAAGACAATTTCTAAGATTCCTACAACTTTGGATTTCATTGATACCAAATGTTGCAATTATGATTTAAATAATGCCAAATCTATTTACTGAAACCTTTGGGCTTAGCAATATCAGTCACATATTGGCAGGTATGGTAATGGTACATTTCCTTGCTATGTTCTAGAAAGTAAAATTTGAGGAAGAAAAAACATTTAATGAGAATTTTGAATGCATGTAGACTCTACTTAACATGTAGTACTTAATGCATATGCTTTACATTCAGCAAGCATTTTTTGAGTCCTTTAATGTGTTATGCCTTAGAATAAACAATTGAAATGCAAGGAAAATACAGAAAATTATTTGCTTAGAATCTAGTTAGGTAAGCAGCCATTTATTTAAATGATTTCTAATTTCAAATGAAGCCATTTCAGTGTGAATAGTCATTCAAAGAATAAGACATGACATGATTATAAAGGAAGATGCTTTCAGGGTTGCCCATATTGTATCTCATGAGATAATTCCTATTCAAGAAAATTAACTAAAAGTTGCAAAAAACAGAAGATCAATTTGTTGTTCTTCCATTCTATTGACAAGAACATAGCCGCATGCTGTATGTATTACATTAGAAATGTGTGTAGAACATGTTTATTTTAGTTGTAAAAGCCATGTGCCTAGATAAAAATTAACAGAAATATATTACAGAGGATTGGGAGGTCAATTTACTGACTGACACAGAAAGGTTTAAGCCTCCTGAGCCATTGAACAGTAGTTTTATGCAAGATGTACTGGCTGAATAGAATTATAGATACAAGTAGGAGATGCACAGTGAAGTAAGTCTGAGGATAATATACCTATTATGGAGCTACAAAAGTCATCTAACGGAGAGATGAGAGCCTTTGTTAATATAAAATTTACTTGAATAGAGATGACGATCAAGGCACATAGTTTAATACATGCAAGAATCACATATAGATATACCCAGTGAGCTCTTGTTTAAGAAAGTGTGCAAAATCCTTCATTTCTAGGCTCAAGATACAGAAGAAGAGAGTAAGATTCAAATCTGAAGGTTGAAATTATGCTGTCAAAATAGTGGGATAAATATCACATAGAACTTTGCATCCTGCGCTATTAGTTTAAAGACAAACTTGGTGTTTCTATAAAAAAGTGCCAGAGATTTGTTCAGGCATGGGTAGTCTATGCTCAATTGGGTTAATAAGATGTAGTGTGAAATTTGCTGTATTTTCTGGGCAAGGAAGGCAGGCCCTTTTTTTTTTTTTTTTATAGAAGTGATAAGAAATCTTATCTACTTCAGGAAACTCTCTCATAAACATCTACAAAACCAGACAGGGTGAATCTGATACTCAAACAAGAGAAGAAATGTGGAATGAAACTTCATTCCTGATGATAGAGTTGTTGAATCAGTTACCAGACTGTTCTCCCTGAGAACTTCTGGCTATCTAAGAGAAATCTCCTGAATTGTTTAAGTGAATCGAAATAGTAGTTTCTACTATAGATAGACAGACAGACAGACAGACAGACAGACAGACAGACCAATCGATCGGTAGATAGATAGATTAGATAGATAGATAGATAGATAGATAGATAGATAGATAGATAGATAGATAGATAGATAGATAGATAGATAGATAGATAGATAGATAGATAGATAGATAGATAGATAGATAGATAGATAGATAGATAGATAGATAGATAGATAGATAGATAGATAGATAGATAGATAGATATAGATTTGGTCATATATATATATGATAGAAACTAAAGGAAGTTATATGATGATACGTAGTTGTAGGGTTAATACAATCTGTCTTTTTGCAGGGGAAATAGTACTCAGAAGAGGGTTTCTAATTTTCTTCTCCCTAATTATTTTTTTTCTTTTTTTTTTCTTTATTTATATATAAATTTCACAACTTTGTAATCTCAAGGGTTTGCCTCCCCCCCCTCCCTCCCCTCCCTTCCCCCCCTTTCCCTCCTGTTCATAGTTGTGCGCTTCATTTTGGTGCTTCGTTTGTTTTGACTTTCTTCAAGGCTTTTATTTATTTTATTTTTTTTTTCACTATATCCCATATA